>JAUBWS010093410.1:0-11361 GCA_032270445.1 Darlingtonia californica | reverse complement strand
ATGACCTCCTCCACAGACGTTTTTTCATGATTTTGCAAGTAGGTGGAATATGATCGCGTTAAAAATGACCATGCCCCTTTTTCCCGTCACATATATGTCATTCTCTCTATTCTGTAATAGACACGACCTTGCTAAGATTGGAACACAAGTCATAGAAGATCTAATGACTGCTGTTTATAAGCAACTAATTGATGCTTATAAAAGTCAGTCGCTTAGTGACCTCACCAAATATGGTACACAGCTATACAGCATGTTTCAAGACATGGACTTGTTATTGGCATCCGATCGTTACTCGTTGCTAGGCAACTGGACGGAGTCAAGTAAATTGTTTGGCGTAAATGATTTGGAGAAGGAGCTCTTGCAATACAATGCACGAAACCAAATCACCCTCTGGGGACCTGATGGGGAGATCGAAGATTACGCCAATAAAAATTGGGCGGGGTTAGTGAGAACATACTACGCCCAAAGATGGCAGCTTTTCATTTGGGAATTGTTAGAGTGCGTTGAACAAAAACGTACGTACGATGATAGTGTATTTAAAGCGAGATTGATGGAATTTGAGAAATTGTGGTGTGGCGGAAAGGCTGTGTTTCCGGTGGAGCCGACCGGTGACACTTTGGCAATCTCCGAAGGACTGTCCAAGAAGTATGCACAGATGTATTTATATAATGCTGACGTCATCGAAGACGTATGGTGGAGTGCGAGAAAAAGAACGGAGGAGATGGTCGAAGCTGGTGCTTTCCAAGAATTCATCAAGAAACGGTATGGAATGAAATGAAGCTGGAAGAGTTTCAGTTTTAGTTGTAAAAAATTTGGGAGTTGTTGATTTTGATTTTTATTCCCATGCATTTTGTATTAATTTAATGTTTTGTATTCGTTTCTAGCCAGGTGAAAACCACTATTATTTTAATGTATTTTAGGTACCAAAAGAAAGTTCTTTTTACGCTTTTTAAAATAGTTATTAGGTTGTTGGGGCCAGTTCTGAATCTATCAAAGACAATGATATTTTGGTCAAATTTAGACGCATATATGCGTTCTTAGAAGTCTAAAGGTTAACAGAAAGGTGATTCACAAAAATTTGATTTGTCTGTAATGTGTTTCTTCGCAAGACGTTGTTTCAATACCTACCCAGCGGGCAAAGTCGTGAGGAAGCCCATGTGGAGGAATGTTTTTTTTTAACTGCAGGTAGGCTGCCGCACCACATTGGGTTTTCATGATTTTGAGAGGTAAACAAGTAAATTATGGTTGGCTTTATGTCCCCTTTTCCCATAGACCGTCACATTTTGATGCATAGGAATTTGTTGTATTTTTACGAAGTATTTTTTTTGTAAGGAAAATAGTTTTTTCTTCTTTTTTTTAATAATTTATATGTAAGAAGAATATAATATTATAATGACTTTGTAATTGATTGCGAGATATTCTGAATAATTCGAATTTAATGCAATATTTTCAATTGCTCATTTGATTTTGAACAATTTTCAATACAACAGGCAGTGATGATTGGATTTTCATTGTTAATTAAAAATTACAGTAATCAGGGCCGTAATTGTCACAAAACTATTGAGGGGGCTTAGAGGAATTTTGATAAAGGGGACTGCTAAATGAGTTGGATCATACGAAAACGGTCTAGCCCTAAGGGGTAAGGAATTTTGAATTTAGTCCTACAAGGAAAGTGCACTTCTTTTTGTCGGGAAATACAAATAAACATAAATGACAAGGGTCCACAAGAACAAGTTCTTTTATCCTATAGCTAAACTTTATTAAGTATTCCTTACGAGATCCCTCTCATTAAAAATTGGAAAATGAGTAGAAAATATCTCAATTTTTTGACGTCTATGCAGCTGCAAAACATGATTTTTACTCTTTTGAGCGAAACAAAACTGAGATACAGACATCTGGCTTCTTTGTTGAGAATATGTATAGTTGACCAAAAATAATCGAGGAGTGACTTCAACCCCGCTGTCCCCGAAAGGAAATGCCAATGTGATGATATGAGCACAACCTTATACTTATACTGTTTTAAATATGCACAGAAAAGCAAATTACATCCTCTATATATACGTTGTAACTACCCTATAATTCATAGCAGATTTTTCAATTAATCTTTCGAACCTGTGCAAATTCCCACAATTTTTTTTTTTTTGCTAAATATTAGAGAAAGTCGTCCTATTGCGACATTGTTTGTGGATTCAAAATGAATAAACTCTACAGACATATAATTTTCATGATTTTGCTTAATTGGTATCCAAATAATATTCGCAACATAAAGGGCTTGTATTCCACTTAATTAATCCTTCAAAATCTACTCATTGTTTTGTCTAGAGATAAAAGTACTTGATCAAATTTTAAAGAAATTGAAGATGATAAAAAGTTTGCGAAGCAGCTTCAAGTTCCCGGTGTACTTCATGCCTGATGTATTTCATAAAGTCTTCCCTTTTCATATGGCTAAAGGTACATTTATACCTCGATACTTTGTTTGTCTATAAAATTGAGTTTTTATTCGTTATTGTCCATCGTAGTAGTTAAGCAAGCTGACTGCTTCGTTTAACAGATAGCCACATTCGTTACGCAATGTGTCTTAATAATGGCAATGGTAAAAATCTAAAAGAATTTTTCTAAATATCTAAAAGTTAGGGTAAAACAGGGTACATAAGTGTCTCTTTGTCTACTGATGGATATCATTCCCTAAATTTGGTGATTTTCCATGCTGGACTGACAGGACTAAAATAATAAAAATATTTACATCACAGCACGAAAATATGATTAATCCACTGTAGAAGGTTAATTCTTCAAAAATATAAGAAAGCCATTCAAAAGTTTGTTCGAAAGGGAAAAAAAGATGCGAGAGCTAGGCTTCTTAGCTACTATCCCTTTTATGGTACGTTTAATTCCTTTTATGGTATCTTTTATACCTTTTATAGCAACTTTAATTATTTTTATGGTTTTTTCAATTGTTCAATTTTTAGGTATGCAAGTGATGAAAGGAATGGTTAACAATTGTGATTGTGTCATCGAAGTTCGTGATGCAAGGGTATGTCATTTATTCAAAAGTTCTCAAGTTTAAATAGAAAATTCTCTTAAAAATGTTTGAAAAAATGAAGACAAACTTTGTCACATAGTTCAGGCGAGAAAATATGAACACAAGTGAAATGAAATTGTTTGAATCATCGAGGCAAAATTGTCTAAATTCTTCGCTTTTCAAAGAAGGATCTCTTTAGGCCTTGTCCTTAATTCACTTGCATTGTGGAAAAGTTACTTTACAGTAAAGCTACTGAGTAATCAAGACCTGCTCAGATTTTCCAGCTCAGTGTCTCAACCACCGTCAACACAGATCTCTAAAGCCTAGGAAAATTTCATTTGTTTCAGGTGCCGTTATCCAGTCACAATGAACAATTTGAATACCTTTATGCAAACAAACCTCGAATTATTCTAATGAACAAAATTGACATTGCTAACGAAGAAGTAACAAAGGTATGTAGCTCTCATTACTAGGATCTTGTTAGTCCTTCGTTTCTCGACTCCTGAGGTTATGAAGAAATCGATAAAGACCTTGGTTGAACAACTTAAGATACATACCCTCCAAAACCAGTTGTATTTAAAGTTCAAATGTGTCGGTCTGCGGGAAAAGGGGGCACAAAGCTAACCATAATTTACTTGTTTATCTCTCAAAATCATGAAAAAACGTCTTTGGGGGAGTGCATTTCTAAACAGAAATGACCTCCTCCACAGACCTTTTTCATGATTTTGCAAGTGGATGGAATATGATCGCGTAAAAATGACCATGCCCCCTTTTCCCTTGAACCGTGTCAAATGTTGTACGAATTCAAGCATTTTATCAGGAGGTCGGACCTTGGCACCTAAAAATCAAAAAAGAGCTACTAACAATTCGCACCTTTAGCAAAGATTTTGGTTGGATTTAAGATTGTCTTGTTCAAACCCTCGAGCAAGTTTTTTAAAACCACTGCTTTCTAATTCTTAAAGCTCATGTCCTGACCCAGTGGGCAAAATTAGTAAAAACCCTATATGGGGGATGTTTTTCTTTTCCAACCTTTTTCCACATGGGTTTTTTCACGATTTTGCCCACTGAGGAGGGTTCAGAAAATTCTCTATGAGACGTTAGAAGACGATCATTATATGGCTGCTTTACAATGGAGCCTTTCAATTTATGGAGCATTTTGTAGAGGCCCTTCACGTGTTCATCGAAGTATGTGAAAGCTCCCTCCTGGGTGGTATGGAGGCATAAAAATAATTTTGGGTGGAAGTGCAACTTTCTTTTTGGAGAGAAAAAAGCTGGAGCCTCATGTGTAACAGATAAGAATGGTTGATTAGGTTATTATTCTTCTTTCTTATGTTATCATTTTTAGTGTATTACGGAAACTCGCATACAGAACAGCGCTAATGTCGAAGAGTTATGTTTTACTAATTGTAAATCACAGGAAAAGGTGATCTTCACACGGGTAAGCATGGTTGTCATTTTCAAATTTCGTGGAAGAAACAAGTTCCTATTACCCAATTGTTTAACCACTTAAGTGCAGATGACAATCATATTTTTCATGGGATTTAAAACCTTTTTATGGTCCTGGACCCCTGGGTGGTGACCTAGGAGCTCCGCGACCCATGCACCAGGGAGCTGTCCCCGGTCAAGAAATAGACTGTCCAAAGATTCCCAAAATGTTGAAAATTCCCAGCACGGAAGTGGTTAATCGACATTGCTGAATAATAAAGACTAGCTGTCAGAATAGCAGTGTGATTTGCCTTTTGGATTGTTTTGTTTGATTTGTTAAGTGACCATGAGTTCGCCCCAGAAAAGTCTTTAAAATATTTGGAGTTTTGGAAAATTTCGAGGCCATTATTTATTTTGATTGTTATTTCTTATTTCATTGTGTTTTGTCTTGTGGATCCGTGGCCAAATTAGATTAATGCCATAAATTGCGAAAGTTTTAAATTTTTGCGGAAGACAACGTTTCTTCGAAATTTGCGGAATTTATTTTTGCGTAGAACAATCATTTATCTCAGTAGGTACAAATTTAAGAGTAAAGAAATTCATGCACTACATAGGAAGCGAAGAAGCGGATGACTATGTTTCTTCGAAATCTGCGGAATAAACTTTTACGGATAAACGATTTTTTTGCGGAATTTCCTCCGTAGAAATTTCTTCCGCGCATAATTTTTTCCCTTAAGGTAACAATAAAGTTTAAGATGACGTCCTACTTAAAATGAATCATGGTACTAGGAATTAAAGACTATTAAAATTAAAATTAAATTAAAGTTCAAGTCACTCGACATGACGACATGTTTACTCAAAAATAACTGAATATTTACGAACAGTACTTAATTATATTATATTGGTGGCATACTGTACAGTTATAAATTCTGTCTCTTTTGTAATCATTCGGGAATGTCAACACGTGAAACATTTCGAGTGAAAACGTTCGATACGAATGTCATTTGTATGTGATAAAAATAAATTTTCTGCTGGCACAAAGTTGATCGCGAGACTTTTTTATGGAAACTTCTGCAAGCATTCCTAGATCCACAAGTTTCGCCTGCTTTAGTTTTTGTGCGGGAAGGCCCATGAACTCGCAAAATAGTAAAAAGTCCATTCTTATCTCTTTACATCACTTTGACTCCATATGAAAGCACAAAAATTCCGTTAATTGGAAAACAGAAAAAAAGAACAAAAAGAGAAACTATTAAAGGAAACGAACGTGTTAAGTAGATAACTTAACAACAGTATTTAACAAAAAAATCTTTTCCTTTTTCAAAAAAAGTTGCAGGCTGACGCTAGCATTCTTAAAAGCAATGGAACAATCTATCTTATACCCGTTTAATTCCTTTAAGGGTGGTACACAAAGAGTTACAAAGAATATTTCAAATTTCAGAAAACGTTTTTGTGCATTTTTGAAATCTATTCATTAAGAGCGTCTTTTTGTTTTATGAAACATGGGTGGTTTGATAATTCATAAAGTTAAGTAAAAAGTTTACGCAAGTAGTATTTTTTTAGTGATTTTTGTCTATTAATATGTCTTTTCTTTAGGTAATGAACGTATTGAAGAAAAATTTCCATCAAAGAGATCTGGCAAGGTCAATCGAGGTAGAGTGATTTGATACAAATGTGTACGGGTTCGTCTCATCTAACAAACGGCAGTAAGGAGTTGCGCAGTATTAAGAGTGCTGCTGTACAAAGGTTGAAAAATTCCCCACAATTTGGCCCAAATGTCAGGTCAAGTCCCTTGTCGGTACCACCTTTGGATATAGCTACTTTGCTGAAAGTTTTTCTCGCGGATTTTTAACCTAATGAGATAAATTCCTTCTAGCATTCCTTCAACGATATACATGTTTTTTATAAGAACACCCAACTTCGAGTAAACGTTCTTATTTTTTTTGGATTTTAAGCTAAAAATGTTCGAAGTAAGGACAGCGACATCACGGAGAACGTCGTTTTAAGATAATAGGATCTCTAACCTGTAATTATCAGGAGAGTTTTTTATTAGTAATGAGATTGTCTGGTTTATGGTAAAAGTTATTAATAGTAATTGCATCATTGCATCAAGACGACTTGAAAAGGCTTGATTTGAAGTTGTATTGACAACGGCAACGTTGTTTTCTGTGAAAGCTTAATTTTGAAATGCTTTGGTTTGTAAAAAAGAAGGATCTTTTGTATAAATAAAATTTACTCGAAACTAACATATTAAAAATTTGACGCTGTAAACTAGATACAGCAATCTTACTTGAAAATTGTGTCCGCTTTAGAAAGATGTCCGCTTTATAGAGATTCTACTGAAAATAGTTTATAGACAAATAGCTACCGCGAGTGGGATAAGGCCCGAAGATCCTAGTCCAGTTTATATGTGTTTTGGTGTTGAGAAAGCCGTGGACTACACAGAATAAAAATTCGAGATTTTAAAAGTTTGGACAAAAAAACAATTAAATTTAGTTGATAAATCATCAAATATGATGTATATATTTCTATGGCACGTGTCTTTTTCATCGCATGTCTACTTTTACAGAGCGTCCATTTAAGCTAAAATTTCATTTGATGCCAAAAAAATATGTCCGTCTTAAAGAATGTCCGCTTTATAGAGATTTTTCTAAAAGAGTTTGACTGTCAAATCATTCCGTTCCTCCACTTACTGTCCGTCTTATAGAGATGTCGACTTTTAGGGCTTTAAGGCGATTATCCATTCCGGAAAATGATCCACGGAACGATAAAAAAAAGTTTAAAAAATTTATATCCTGTTTACTCAAGACACGTGCGCATGATAGAAAACAAAAGAAACCGTTCCGTACCTTACCGATCCGTCGTTGTTCATTTTCCGGAGTGGATAATCGCCTTTCCAGAGATTCCACTGTAGTTACACTTGATAAAATAATTAGGCTCATATTTACTAAGTTTAACATATTCTGTTCTAAAGAACTGTTTTGAATGAGGGTCCTTCCTTCATTGAGACACCTTCAGGTAGCAATGTTTTGAATTAAACCAAGAACGTTTCAAGAAGATTTAACGGTGAGATAATTTTCAATACCGAAAGTCTCGTGTTGGTGTCGAACTAAGAAAGGGCACTTGGGTTAAGCTAGTCTATCAAATATACCGCTCCGGGCATTTTTCCCTACTCCTGGTCTATAGGCTAACGTCCAAAACCCAGTAAGTTAAAATCGCAAAATGAGAAGCATGCGCAGTAACTTTTCCTAGCATAACAATAGCATGACTAAAACAACATGGGAAAAGAGCCAATCATCGTATCTATTTTTAACAATCGAAGTTTAATGTTTATAGTTTCCAAACTCCTAACCTACTCAGTTTTGGACGTTAGCCGATAGACCAAGAGTAGGGCAAAAAAGCTCGGAACGGTTTATCGGACAGACTAGGGTTAAGCTTGGTGCTTACTCGTTTACGAATCCAAAACATTTTTTAAAGTTAAAATTTGGTCATAAAGTAGAATACATATAGTCTATCTTTCAATTCCATTCCCGCACACTAAAGTTTCCTATAGAAAAACCTATAAATTTTTTTCGAACAGTTGAGACAAATATGTTCAGATGCCTCGTTCTTTCAAACATATTTAACAAACTTTGCTACAGAAAACTTTAGTGTGCGGGTTTTGAAAGATAAGCTCTCTCATAGTGTTCTCTATTTCAATAGGGCGGCAAACCGATGAAAACATTGAGCGAGCGATCGCATAGAGTGCTCGTCTGTGGTATACCAAACGTCGGAAAGTCATCATTCATTAATGCTGCTCGTCGATATTACCTACGGAAAGGTTTGTTTCTTCTTGGTTGTTCGTAGAGCGGTCATCTAGTCGGCAATGAATTGTTGTTGTGTTTTTTGCGAAAGCGTTTCCTGCAAGTTATGCAAAAGTTGCGGGGTAGAAGTCACAGGATGGGATAAAAAGATATCGCTTTTGGGTCACGGTACCGGGCTTGTAATTGTGATGGTCTATGGGAAAAGAGGGCACTTGTTTACCTCTCAAAATCACGAAAAAACGTCTGTGGAGGACACGCAAATTGCGTGTCGCTTTAATAGAAATGCACTTCTCTACAGACGTTTTTTAGTGGTTTTGCCAGTGGGTGGAGTATGATCGCGGTAAGAATGAACAAGCCCCCATTTCCCATAGACCGTCACATATTAACCAAACAAAGTAAAGTTTTGTACTTTCCAAATCTTAGAACTCTCATGAGGAGTGACTCTTAAACCCAGTTGCTCTTGTAATGTTTCTAAAAAGCAATCTTCAATCGCTTCCATTTGGCAAAATCGCGAGGAAAAAACCCATGTGAAGGAGTGTTTTCTTTTTAAACGACACGCAGGATTTCGTGCCGGTTAAAAAAGAAAATCACTCCTCCACATAGGGTTTTTACTAATTTTGCCCACTGGGTTACTGCTTAATACCTTGTTGTTTTGGTCAGGCATTTTCGATCATTTGCCCCTCTTAAAATATTGTATAGTCACCATTTTATGATTTCATAAGCGGTCCAAATAGGAAGAATCAGCGAAATTCTATAGATTACTTGATCTGCTTAGCCTCGCTATCTACAGATTGCTCTTTTTTCCCAACAGGAAGATAGTTTGAAGAATTCCGTTTCGCAAAATATTCACATTTTCTTTTCTTTCAAACAGGGGGTAAAGCGACACCTGTTGGAAGAAATCCTGGCGTTACTCGTTCTGTTCTGCAAAATATCGTGGTAAGATTTCTCTCACGAAGAAGAAGAACTTCCACATATGGTCACACATTTTCTAGTCTTTTCCTTTTGCAAAGAAACCTATACCCCAGCCAGAACAAGGCTGTTGTTTCAACATCGAAACGACGTTTTGTGCTAATAGGGAAACTTTTTCAAGCTGTTAACAAAATAAGCTTCATTAAGCCCTGACTCAAAAGAGCACAATAAATCATTCATCGTACGTTATCGTCGCGTTTTGTTTTTTGGCTCTTTTTCAGCTTTGAATTGCATGGCCCTGTTATGGCGCTGACGGCCACCCCTGATAAAGCTACTGGCATTTCCGAAGACAATTCCAGGGACGGCACTGAAAATCTAAACGTGGGGAGTGACCTAAAAACTGATGACTTAAGTAAAGTCTATGTCGCGAAATGAATATTCTTCTTTATAAAAGATTTATTGGTGATTTCTTAATCTTCGTTTGTACAAAATTATCAAAATTACTGACAATCTATTTAAGACAGTGTTTAGTTAACCCTTTACTTCAGTTTGACTCCATATATTTTAAATAACAATACTTTGAAAACGGAAAAACATTTCCAACTTACATTCTCTCAAAATATTCTTTGGACTTTCTGGCGTCTTAAAATTCTTGAAATATTTCAAAATTTCGAAAAAGCTTTTTATTTTGGTATTTTGGTGATTTCATCTTTCATGAAGTAAAGTGTGAAGTGGCGTAGAAGAACCCACCATAGGTCTCGCTCTGGGTCCGGGTGTGGGTCCAGTCCTGAATATAGTGGATTAATATCCAGGGTCTGATGATGTTGTGTCATTTAACTTCGTACCTAACTACGAGAGGAGCAAATCATGAAATTTTGATGTTATTGTTTTTTTAGATTTCTCGGAAACCCAGGATTACTATTCTTGACTCACCAGGTAAACAAAGTTGTTTGTCCAAGCGGTCATAATTAGTAAAAACCCTATGTAGAGGAGTATTTTTCTTTTTAAACGAAATGCAGAATTACATGCCGTTTAAATAGAAAAAAGTTAAGCGTCATACACGAGGTTATTTTATTATTAAGGATTTTTAAAGATATTTTGATATGTTCATGTTGTCGCTCTACATCAGCTGTATGCGGCCTTTCATTGTCACCTGCAAATGTATTAGTAGTCCTATATAATATTCTATATAATGTAGTAGTAGTCCTTCCAATGGGTTTTTTTCACGATTTTGTCCATTGGGGTGTTATTAGTTTATTAAGAAAAAAATTGCAGACTGAACTATGGAAAGTAACTAGTAACTTAAGAGACGCAAATTCGACATAAGTTGGCGAAAAATATATATGATTTTGGATTGGGTTTATTTTGGCGAATCGTTAATATATGTTTTTATAAGAGGATAAAACCACATAGCAGAATATTTTTGAGTGCATAATTTTTATAGATTAGAAAAAACGTCGAAATTCCCTCAATCTTTGAGCTGGTGTATTTATTTGTTTTTAAAAGGCGTGTCGCAGCTGTGGTCGTGTTGTTAAGGCACTACTGGACGCCTGAACGGAGGTTCCGAGTTCGAATCTCTTACGAGGCATTCGGTAGTGAAACCAATAACTGCTAATTCTGTATGGTGCCCTGAGGTGTTTCCAGGAAGGCAGGACCCTTATTGTTAGAAGTTCTTGAAGAACTGAAGAGGTTATCCTGGGTAAATAACCACATCATAGCAAATCGCTTCTCCTCTTCTTTCAACCAATTAAATGATCACACGATGATGATACTAATCCTCTGTCTTATACTTTATGTCAAGAATAAAATGACTAGTTTTTCTGACAACTTTCGCCACCCCAGGTAGGGTTGAGGTATGGTTAAATTACTATTCTTTGGCTGAGACACTCACCTTGTCCTCGTAGAATTAGCCGTAGGCGCGGATTTACCAAATGCGAATTTATCAAAGGTGAATTCAAGTAGACACTCTCCCAGCGAATCGCCCTGTCCTTCAAATAAGAGAGAAAGGAATCAGAAAAAAAATGTTTTCACATGAATTAGTTTTGGTAAAAGAGGTGCAACCAACCTTTCACGTCAAGGCTCCTATATATTGAAGACACCGTACGTTCGTGCTGACCACACCAATTTTTCTATGAAAGTACAAAGTAGCTAATCAAAGCAGAATTCCATTTACACGTACTTGTGGTTTTGTCGCTACTACCTGTTACA
>JAUBWS010093398.1:0-11361 GCA_032270445.1 Darlingtonia californica | reverse complement strand
TAAAATAAACATTCAATTTGGCTTTAACCTTTCGTTAGTGAAACGTAATTGTAGGCACCTTTTGTTGAAGTAAGTTTTGATCGGCATTAATTAAAAATTGATAGTTTTAAAAATTGCCGATATTCTGATATGTCCAATGTCGAAACCACAAGTAACGGAAGTGTGATTTTGGCATGTCCGATGAAAGTCGGAAAGTAAGCTTACTCTACAATAAGCTATGAATTGTCGACTTAGTCTCGTTGATTCGAAAAGTGGTAAAAGGTGAAAAAGTAATGAAATTAAAAAGTAATGAAATTCTTTTATTTAGGATATGCTTTGTTTCTCTGGCGGAGGAATGTTGAACATCAAAGCTGGAAATTTCCCTGTACATCAACAAAAAGTACCTGTAAGTAAAATCATTTGGTGGATGTTCGAAACAGTTAGTTGTCCTGCAGAATCACAAGCTGAGATCTAAGTTGTAACCATTTTAGAACTTGTTAGCCTAAGTAAATACATTAATATTTGTTATTTAATTCAAATCCTGGAATCTCAATGAAGATTTTATTGTCCCTGCGCTTTCCGTAGTGACAATTATTAATTACTACTATTTCCATAGGCCTCGTTATAGGATACAGGGACTAATGCAGAAGAAATCGGCGTCTGATCGTCGGACGCTGCCCCTCTTGTGAATTTTTTTTAGAAAATCTATTTTGGTTTAAAAACTCCAAAAACAGTCTTTTAGCAGGGGTATCAAGTATTGAAGGTGCCTTTATGAAGCGATGGAAGTGCCCTTTTTCCTTATTTCCGGACGTTGTTCTCTGGTTCTAGAATAGTCCTTGAATAGGAATGCAGGATCCACATCGATTCTGCAAAAATAAGAAGCTATCGTGAGTGAATTTGATGATCGTAAAGTTTATATATTTCGTTATTCTTTCATATTTAGGGATTCGTCGTTGGATTTTGTGGATCAAAGATTTTCTGTTTACATGTGTACAATATGAGTTCTGTGGAAGTACCTCAGGTAACAGTCATGTCTCCCACAATGTTTTTGATATTTTATGATTTTTAACTTCTTTTCAAAACCCTGTATCGGTTACCTTTAATTGGCTCCGGTGCTTGAAAGAATCGCTAGGAGTACGTTTTCTTCCTTGTCTAATTTAATTCTATCGACCTGTTCATAAGATAACATAGCTACCTTAATTGCAGTTTAATGTCTTATTCATAAGTACAGTCTTGTACCTTACCTTACCTTACCACCCAGTTTTACGTCGGTGTTTCCGCAGATTGCTCCGCAGGTTCGACGGTGGGTTCTCGTTCTTCGTCGCAGTTCACTCCGCCAGTCTTCTCTCTCGAACGGGTCCATTTCAACCATCCCTACTTGCGTCTATCTTTGTCGATCACTTGCTGACACGTCTTCTTTGGCCTTCCTCTGGGAGCAGTGCTAGCAACGTCCAGTATGGTCACACGGTTGATCTATCTTGTAGAAGTAAAATTAGACACGACATAAAACAGGGGTCTAAAGTAGTACACTTGCGCACGTTTTCTATTTTCTAACTTATTCATGGGTTGATTAAACCTGTAGCTAGCTCCAGGACTATTAACTATTAACGTCAATAATCTTTTACTGTACACGATTACACGGTTTTGATTTGGCTGAGGCGCCAGTTACAATTATTTATTAATTGTTCAGACATTTTGTGATTTTATTTTTGTTTGTAGTCTACACCAATGTATCAGTATTTGGAAAAGAAAATGTTCTCGTAAGTACATTACAAATCCGCTTTTTTTTTGCATCATAATTTAACCCTACCACTATGAGACACCCGCACTGCGGATTGGGTGGTTGTGTCCCCATGTGGAGGAGTTACGGTTTTTAAACGTGAAAATAAAAGAAGAGACTTTTATCTTTCCAATGAGCCTAGTTTGACCTTCTGAAACGGTTTATTTAGGGACTTATTCAAGTTGAAAGTTTGTGAAAACTTTCATTTAAAATGTTTTTTCTCCTTTTCTTCGTAGTGACAGGGTTAAACGAGGCAAATTTTCAGGGAGATGTCTTAAAATTACCTTTCGGTATTACTACTCCCTAAAGATCAGTGAAAAAACAGGAGATATTTAACCTTCACATTTTTCTCCTTAACCCTTTCATTACGAGGCACCTGCACTGTGAGTTAAGAAGAGTGCAGTTTTTAAACACAGATATGAAAGTATAGACTTTTATCTTTCCAATAAGCCTAGTTTGACCTTCTTAAACGGTTTAGTTGTGGAGTTATTTGGTATAAGAAATTGAGAAAATTTTCATTTGAACTGTTATTTTATTTTTTTTCCTAGTGAAAGGGTTAAATAAACCATTACATTGCTACTGCGGCTGAATCGGAGCACTGAGCTAAATGACTGGATAGTGCACGAGGTTTTATTTCAACCCAGAGGCTCGGTTACGACATTCTTAAAAAATTCGTGAAATGTTCAGGCATGTCAATTTTATTCTGCAACATGTGAATATGAAAAAATAATTTGTTCAGGCAGGTTGTCATATTTTTTACAGGAATTTGGAAAGATTTTTTTGTTGTTAAAAATGACATACATGAACATTTTAACGAGATCTTTAAAACTATGTCGTAACCGGCAACAACCATGTTGTTATACTTTGGCTGATTTATAACTTCTGGTTGATTTGATGGAAAATCTTTATTTGTTTAGGGAAGCTTATCGGATAGCTTGTTTGGGTGTTACAGATGGTGATTGGAGGGCTCTTGCCATGGCTGCTCTTGAGGTATTATTTTCTTACAGAGGTTTCAACGGTTTTACTTTTGACCTGTTTTAATAATTCATCATTTTCAAACGTGATTTATCTATTGATCTTGATCTCTTAATGGAGCCTTGGCCGAGTGGCTAAGGCGCTGGACGTTCTGAGGTCGACTCCCTCGCGAGGCGTTCAGTAGTGAAATTTGCTGTTCATTCTGCATGCACGTCCTGGGGTGTTTCAAGGAAGGCAGGACCCTCATTGCTAAAAGTGCATGAAGAACTGAAGAGGTTATTCTGCCTCAATAATCACATCATTCATTCATACTCGTCAAACTCGAGGACTGTCAAAAAAATGTGTGTTGCAGATGAATAACATTTCACTGAAATTTTTTATAGAAAATTTATGTATTTTCTTTAGGGTCTCCAATTCAACATTGCGAAATTGGTATGTATTATGTCATTAACAATAGTCATATTTAGTTGTGTGAAATTGAAAAATAAAGTTTGGCCATTGGATGATTTTAGGAGTATACTCCATACCAAGTTGAACGCTTTATAAAGATTTCTATAGATCTTTATAAAGGCTGTCTGGTTGATGAGTATGTCCGTTTTATGGTGTGCTTTACAAACATAAAACCTTAATGACTGGCTGATCCCAACAAGACGTCTCCTTTGTCTTACCTATTCTCATAAAATTATCTAATTATATCTGTTAAAATTTTTAACCTGGGCTTGAATATCAGGCAAATGAGAAAGTAAATGATGTACGATTTTTACGGAATGACTGTTGGTTTTTTAGGCATTTGTGAGAATTCGAGATTTGAAATATTTGGAACTGATTCATAATATTGAGGTACGTTGCAATTTAAATTCAAAACAGATTTCTGAGAACGTTCTCTCCCAAATTCCTTTTGTTTCATTTTTACGATATGTTATAAGTATTAGCTCGTTGAAATTAGCGTGAAACTTACGCATAAAATCTTTCGTGAAACTCATGCATGAAATCTTTCGTGCACTATATGCATCTCTGATTCCTTCACTTTGCACGCAAATTCAAAAATCGAAATTCTTCAAATTTGTGGTTAGGTTGGATTCACTAATTTCCCGCTGTAAGTGAAAACCGCATTAGTGTTATCCCCCCTTAAGTACTTTATTTTTGTTTATAGGAACGAAAGAAGCGAGGCGAAAATAACAACCATTTATTTTTGGCTGATATATACGCCTATCAGGTAATATATTTCCTATAAGAACAAAGTTCTTTATTACCCTTTACAGGTCACTTCAAGACATCATAATCAATGCCCCTAAGTTCTATAGACCAAAATGAATTTTCCAAAAAATTAAAAAGCTTTTATAAACTTGGAATATTTTTTTCAGGGACGATTCCATGAAGCAGCTAATTTATATAAGAAAACCAACAATGAGGAAAAGGTACAAAATATTTATATTGTTCCATATTTTATCTGGCCTTGTTGCAATGAGATTTTTAATTGTCGTCACAGTGCACTGGGTTATGTTGCATCGTTTATGTAATAGTATGCCATTCGACTTTCACGAGGCTGCACCGTTAGCGCTCGAAAAGTATTTGTATTCTTATATTTTAACATAGGAAATTTAAAACTCCTTTTCGACCAATTGAGCTTACACATCGTTTTACGTTAAAACGGTGTTTATCCATTTTCGTTACTTCAGATGAAAAAAACGTTATAAAAAAATGTTCTCGAACTGTGAGGCTATCCAGCATTCACTCCGAAATCAGCCGTGACTTCTTTTTCTGCTCAGATTCATTTTCTTGTCATGTCAAATGTGACTCCTATACTTATCTTCTTTTACAACAGGCGTTGGAACTGTTCACTGATTTACGTATGTTTGAATACGCCAAAGAATTTTTGAGTAGTAGTGATCAGCGTAATGTGAAACAACTCATCAAAAAACAAGCTGAATGGTGTAAAACAACAAACGACCCCAAAGCTGCCGCGTAAGTTTATTTATTACAATAGACTGTCAGTTATTTAGACCTATTTAGACCGACGTGTATTAGAGCTTTTCCCTTATTGCATGTAATTTTTCTTAACCAACCTTTCTGAATGCCCCTTGATCATTAGAAATCTCGGCTGTTCGAACAAAGTTCAAATTTCCCTGGAGATTCGATTAGTATCGAGTCTACTGTAACATTACAATCGCGATTATCTACCCTGACTAGCCGTTTCTGGCGCATTAAAACTGTTCCCAAGGAGGGTTCTATCTTTTCGTGGAAGCACCTACGAGGTATTTTTATCGAATTAACATCGATTGGTCATTTTCACTACCAAAACCTTTTGAAGGCGTCAATTTCGAGCCCGAAGCTCCAACCACATACCTGAGCCTGTTTTTTGTATAGTACGTTAGACTGATGAGTTTGTTTCATGGCTGACATTCATTATGTAGTAATGTTTAATTTGTATATAATAATGTTTTGTATAATTTATCTTTCTTTAGGGACATGTATATTGCTGCAGGTGAATTTTTGAAAGCTGTTGAAATCCTTGGGGAAAATGGATGGGCAGACAAGTAAGTTATTTTCCCATTCCAACAGGCGGCAATATTATTTTTAAGTCCAAACAAATACGTCGTTATGTCATATGGGCGCTGATAGCGGCTAAATCTGCCGGATCGATCAGTTACCTTCTATTTAGGCGTACCATACCAGTAAAAATGCTGATTTTCCGAATTTTTTCGCTACTTTGGAATGCTTGAAGTTTACTTATCTTCGTTAAAAACCAGCTCTTTTGGATTTTTTAGGCAAATGGGGCAGAACCCCAGCCCATGTATTTCCAACAGTGTTTTTAAAGAAACCACAGTCCATAAAGGAACGGCAATTCTTCGTCTGTCGGATTCATACAGATTTAAAAAGATCGTTAAATCTCTTGAAATTAGCTTCTTGAATGACCTTTAAATGTTTGAAATACCGAAACAATGCTTTTGTTTTAAAGACTATCTATCACTTTATCAGATTAATCGAGCTTGGGCGGAATATGAATAAAGCGGATGTGGAGCCGTTGGAGAGATGTGCTCATTATTTGAAACAGCTTCAAAAGTATAATTATGCGGGTGAAATTTTACAAAAGTTAGGCGATCAAAAGAAACTTATCAAATTATATGTGGAATCACAACAATGGGATGAGGTAATATATTTAACGCAAATACTCGCAAATATCTAAGGTTTATGTCTAAAGGTTTTAGTCTAACGGCTAAGGGTACGAGGGGCGGGGGGGGGGGGGGGTGGGTGCCAACCGTACTTATCGTAGTGACGAAATGAAACTTATATAATGTGATAGACATGTCTGAAGTTTTAGGAAAATGACGCTATCCGTTTTGAATTTCCTTGCTAATGTGTATTTTCCGGACCGGAAAATCGGAATATGAAATTGTAGCATAAACAGTGGTGCTGTTGAAAATAACTATATTTTTGAATCGACTGGATAGATTTAGCTCAAGCTGGATTAACAGATTTTGCATGTAAAATTTACTAGAATGGTCAAACTGTCTAGAAGCTGTTTTCTTAATGCAACTTTAAAGTTGGCTTCATAGAAAGGGGCTTTATGGGTCGATCACCGGCTTAATGCATAATTTTGTGGATGAAGTTTTTTCGATAAGTACTTTCTTCCTTTTAAATAATTATTTTCAATTAAAACTTGCTCTTATAGGCATTTATATTGGTCGAAAAGCATAACGATTTGAAAGATGAGGTGTATGTGCCATATGCGAATTGGTTGGCTGAAAATGATCGATTTGATGAGGCCCAAGAGGGTATATTTTTTCTTCGGTGTTTCTGAAAAACGCATAGATTTTCTCTTCCGTATAGACTACTATTTATCCATAGAAGCACATCGTTTGAATACGTCCAGTTGACGAAAACTCAAACTTTATAAGGTGATGTAAACAGAGGCTTATCATAATGCCTTTATTTTCATTCTTCCAGTGTTTATGTAAGATTAATTTTTTTTTTATTATTCAGCATTCCATAAAGCTGGTAAAAGAGCGGAAGCAGTTAAAGTCTTGGAACAACTCACTCTGAATGCAGTTGTTGAAAACAGGTATATTTATGATTGCCAATTCTCATTGGTCATAAGGGTGAGTAAAAATAAAGGAACAAGATGAAATAATATTTTGGAAAATCCGAAAATTTGATCAAAAGTGAAAGCTGGAATTCTTTCGAAAAATTGGGAAAATCGGAATATATGCATTCACAACCCCTAGCTCGTCACAGGGCACAAACCATATTGAACAAAATGACAAAACATTCATGGAATTAAAAGCGGGAAATGGGCATATTTTAACGAGGGTCTTTCTACCAGTGATTTACACTTTACGCGATGTTTTCGAATTGCAAAAAAACTTTCTTTCGGTTTTCAACCCGATTATGTTTTGTCTCAATCCAACATTGGACATGCTTCCGTGGTTTTTGAAGAGTTCTGGAGCTGTCAAAGTTGTAGCAATTAAGATTATGGAGGAGGTTAAGGAGGTTATTATGGATTATATAAGGAGCTCAATTTCCTTATTCAACGTAGGAGTATGACCTCGTTATGAAATATTTCAAAAGGAAATTTTTTTCAGGTATTTTGTTTTGTGAGTTTTAATTCATGGGGTCTTTATTGGTCCATAGATACAAAAGCCAAATATTCGTGAAATTCAGTAAAATTTAAGTTTTTTTTCATAGAAATTTTCGTTCCACGGTTGTCATTGTAAAAGAATTATTGTGCTTTTTCAGGTTCAATGATGCAGGTTATTACTTCTGGCAATTATCAATGCAGTGTCTTGATTTGGCTAGACAGAAAATGAAAGGTATGACAATAGACCATCCGAAATTGTTATCATTTGAGTGTTAAAGGGTTAAAGAAGTTATATTCTTTGCTTCTTGGCAAATAGTGTTCACTTTATGAAACTTAAAACTTAAAAAGTTTTAAGCTCACCGTCCTAGATACCATGTGTTCATTGTTTCGGATCGAGCTATTATTTATCGAATAATGCTGTATAAGCAAACTTGTTTGTACAACTTTGCCTCGATTATTTTTTCGAAGGAGACCTTAAGGATGTTGAGGAGACCATTCTGGACAAGTTCAGTGAATATCAAAGGAAAGGTGATATATATTACGCATATCATGCAATTGCTAAGTACATGGAGGAACCATTTACGGCGGAGCTTCCAGAATCATTGTTCAATATGGGAAGATTTCTGTTGCATTCTTCAATCAAGGAGACTCCCCATGGCGTGTCTAGGGTGTATCTTTTTCATACTAGTATTTTACTTAAGCATAATGTTTCAATTTTTAATGTTGCCAATCACGAAGTCAAGTTCTCGCGAAGTCCAAGTTTTAATTAATAAGTAAGTAACTTAGCCGACCGCAGTAAAGGGCGACCCAAAGACTCCCTTGTCGTTGGCTACTACACCGAGGTGTAGGGGAGGGCGCCACTCCTTTCACTGGAATACTCCACTTACCCTTGATAATAACCTTGTATTGCCGAGTGTTTAGCAAAGATGCATCAAGTACCATTTTCTGAGTCTTTGGTATGACTCGACCTGGGATTGAACCTTGGTCTCCCGTACCGCTGGCAAACACTCTAGCCACTATGCCAACGGCTGGTTTTAAATAAATTGCTGCAAAAGTACACAAAATATTTTGACCAATTCCCGAAATTTAGTTCTCGCGAAATTTTAAAACTGGTGAAATGTGCCCGTGAAATAGCAAAATATTTCTAAATAACATTGATTTAAAGATACATAGCTAGCTGTTATTTGTCTTTTTAAACTGTTAAACTCTAATGCTACAGCACTTTAAATTCTATTTTAATGATAGAAGTCTTTTAGGAAGATTACATCAATGAATATGTACGATAAAATTTTGAATATAGTTTGGTTGGGTTGAATTGTTTGAAATTTCATATCTCCACTCTGTGACAGTATACTTATTTTCCATCCCAAAAACTACTTATGTAATTTTGAAAAGAAATTAATTAATTCAATGCAAAGATTTTCTTTGACTTGACAATATTTTAGTCACGCTTTATTGACTGTTGCTAAGCAGGGCAAAGCATTAGGAGCATACAAATTATCAAGATACGCCTACGATAAACTACAGGTAAAATTGCACTTAAATTTCATCGATCTTTTGGTTAACTAAATTCTATTGTTAACAACTTGTTGTGTAGCCATCCCAAATATATACCTGTTTAGAAATGCCCTGAAAATGTTATCGATACGTAGGCCCATATGTACTGGAATTGAAAATAGGCAAGTTATGCCTTCGTTGTCTTGTATGTAGTTTTGTGGCCTCGGTGGTACTAATTTTTGTGAAACTATTTTAAATACATTCTCTTAATAGGTATTTTCGTTGATTTCGTTAAGGGTTAATTTATAAAGAAAAATTTACTTGTGGCTCGTAATGAACGTCCGTGCTTTTTCTTTCCGGGGTAAAAAAAATTGGGTTCTTATCAGAGTAAATTCGTTGACTTGAAATTTTGAAAATCGGGAGAAGTGGATTCCGTTATTGGATTCATCTTTTCAATATGGCCTTTTCTGTTGATTGTATATCAATCTTTGATTAAAGAACTCTCAAGGTAAGTCATAACGTCATTTTCACCATTTGTCATTTGCGAGGCGCAAGGCCAAAATGTTGAATAATGACTTAAGACGGAGGCTAAAAACTCAAAGCTATTCTGTGTTATGTGATGACAACGTTTTAAAGGTCTCTTAATGTAGTAGAAAAGGTGACAGTAATACTGTAATTTTCCATCTGCCTGTGCTCTCATTACTATGGCTTTTCCTCTTGCAGACACTGCGTATACCAGATAGATTTCAAGAAAACATTGATATTGGTAGCATTACCATTCGATCCAAACCTTTCCAAGATAATCAAGATTTATTATCAATGTGTTATCGTTGCTCTACAACCAATCCATTGTTGAACAACAAAGGAAATCAATGTATCAATTGTTCGCAACCATTCGTTCACTCATTCATTGGGTTTGGTGAGTTAGATTTTCTCATGACCGGGCGTAGAGGATAGCGAGGCTAAGCAAACCAAAATCTACGACGTAACTGACCGATTGTTCAGCCGAAAACGTGAAAAGCATACCAATTTCTAAACCGCTGAGCAACGTTTTTGTCATAGATCTCGGTTTGCTTAATCTCGTCACAGCATCCCTTACCTGGCACAAACATGATTTGGGGGAGACTAAGTCCGAAAAATTGTAGCCATTGGTCAATTTCCATTGAGGCTTACCCATAACTTAGATATCAGGGAAAGTTAGCCAATTTTTGAAATTTTTAATCACTTACCCCACTTGTTTTTCGACTCAGTAGACTTTCCACCTTATTAATTGTATTGTTTTCGGATGCAAATGTTTTTATGTTTTCATATTCATGTATGGGGCGGGGTGATTCCCTGCACGCCCAAAAGATCTAAGAAAGGCTATTGTTTACCCTCCTAAAAGTTTCATTTAAGGTTCATCGCCTGCCTAAAGTTTGTTGTAAATTTTTCCCGTCTAATATATTAAGAATTCCAGATGTTTGGTGAGCACTCACTGTCCGATTTCTTTTTTTTCTATCTAACTACTAAAGAATTTTTACGGTCTTGCACCCCTGGGTAGTATCCTAGGAGCTCCGCGACCCATGCACCAGAAATCTCAAAAGATCTCCAAAATGTTGAAAATTTCCGGTACAGAAGTGGTTGAATAACCATGGTTGACTAAATTTTCTTTTTCATGGTGCAGAAGTTCTTCCGTTGGTTGAATTTGTGGTAGAAGATGGGATCAGTGATGAGGAAGCTATGAAACTCATAAAGATGGATTCTTTATCTGATAACTCACCACGAGATCAATGGCAGGAGACTGGAAACGACTCTCAAACATTACGCTTGGATAACGACTCTGGGATGGAGGATGATGGCGATGACCCGTTCACAACGAAATTGATGTCTTTTGATCAAGGCGGAGGAGAGTACTCGCCTGTTGTGATTGGTCGAGTTACACTGAAAAAGCTGTCCCGAACCACCGTTTTCGTCAAACAATGGGCCCCACCGTTGAGATATCAGTACTACAGGAATCTTATACCTGAAATTTCCATCACAATGTGCAAGTCATGCTGGAGGGTATGTTCATTTGAATTCTACATCTGTAACCAATCGGTCAAAATACTGTTATTGTGCTTTCGTTTTAAGTACAACACTTTTTAAATTTTCGGTTACCATTTTCTGCCTCGCTTTTTTTTAAATACGATTTTTTGCCAAAAAAATTCTAATCAACAAAAACTTAATTTTAAATTTAGTCGCTTTGTTAACTTAAATATATGCTCTTTTGATCAAATTAAAAATACTATTTAAAGTCGCTTTTTCAATTTTGAGAAGACGTCACAAAACAATAGCGCAATGAAACTCGTGAAACATTGCATATGCACTCGGCTGAAAGTTACTCAAATGGTGTTAATGTTTCCAAGGAACAAAGATCTTTGTTGATTTTATATTATTATTATTATTATTATTAACGTTCATTGGGTTCCTTATAATTACAAAGGTTCTACTCCCTATATAATAGATTAATCAAATAAATAAATAAATAAATTTCTCAAAAATAACTAAAGATACTAAAAATAGCCGTATAATA
>JAUBWS010093387.1:0-11361 GCA_032270445.1 Darlingtonia californica | reverse complement strand
GGGGGGGCGCGGGCCGCGGGGGCAACACCCAACACCGAATAATCGTGCCCCCCCCCCCCCCTCCCGATTATTAATTTTTGAAAAACTTTTCAACCTCCACTATTTTATTCCGACCCCCCCCTACTATTAATTTCAAAGAATCTTACAATTCAACAAACCAACTTGAGAATGCGTGCATAAGAAACGAAAAAAAATCAGGATTAGACTTGACTTTACATCCATATGATTTCATATCATTAGAGAAAACTTGCGAGCCTGAAGTGTATGACAGCATTTTGTTCTTCCTTTACTATATTTGTACCAAAAACGAATTGCGTCTTTACCCCCCCCCCCCCCCCCCGATTATTGATTTTTGGAAAGTTTCAATTCCCCCCCCCCCCCAAAAAAAAATTCTTCCAAACCATCCGATTATTCGGTACTCTAGAGTACTGTAGAACACATAAGTAACGTACCGCGGGAAATCTTTTTTCGCTACCGGTGTGGTAGTCTGGTACAGGCTAACTCCCTTGACAATCGAGCAAACATGCCTTGAAAAACCAATCGAAACACAAGAGAGATTAGTGTAAAGTGCCAATCAAGAAATTGACCATGAAACTTACTATCATCTGCGCTGCCCAGAAGAGTCATAACAAATTGCAAAGGTTTGACACATACAGTATAAGCAATGAAGCAAAAGTCATTAAAAGTTGATTTTTTTGGCGATTAAAAATTTTATGACATTTTTGGAGCACATTTTTCTTAACTCCCTTTCTACTTCTTCAATTTTCATGAAATTTGAACATGAGATTTTATAATAAATAGCCAATATTAATTGAAAAATTAGAGTTTATATTTTGCTTTTCTAACATTTTGATACACACTGTATATTACAAATGCATTTTCTTATCTTTATGCTTTCAGAATGGGTTTTTGTGCATTTAATATTTGGTTGTATTCGCGTACCCTGAGTTCGTCAAACTAAACTCCCTAGTGGAAAGTGGCCTCTAGACTATTCCATAAGAAATGGCCGTTAGCACGCAAGTAAAAGTATGTCTGTCGCGCGGGAATTAAAAAAAGTTTTCCTCCATTCTGGATGCCGTTCGCTTCCATGCAAAACTTCCGCCGCGGATTCCCTTTGACTAAGAGTTACTTTTACTTACAATATGGAATTTTCTACCCCTACCTAAATTATTCAAAGCAGAAAAGACACTTCATACTGTATTCTATAATACGTACAGAGAAGCAAGAAATTGATAATAGTGCATGTCAAACCCCCGGGAATGAATACTCCTTTCCCGAGGTTATTTGTCTTTTCCCCATCAAAGCGAGGGTGTTTTTAGATATTTTGTCAAATAACCGAGGCGTGATTTTTTCTAAAATTCACACAAAAGTTGACCTAAAAAATCTCAAAGTCCAATGTAAAAACAGAAGTCCGAACTTCCAATATGCTTATGAGAGTTTAACCTGTGGTTTTTTGTAGCATGTTTTTTTAACCCTTTAAGTGCCAATGACCGTTTTTGCAGGAAAAAACCCTATGCGATGGAGTGTTTTTCTCAATATTTTAACATACCGGCACTTAAAGGGTTAAAGTGTCAAGTCACATATTCTACAGACTTTCTTATGGAAAACTTTGATGGTCTGAACTTGACACAAGAAAACACTCGTAACCGTCAATGCCAAAATGACGATGTTTAAAATACGTAAGTTCGTCCAAAAAATTTTAGTTGCAAAAATGTTTAAGATACACCACTGATTCCTCTATTTCAGTAACCGGGAAACTTGGCATGACTTCCCGCCGAAGTTTTTTTCGATATACCGTCCGATCAGCTGCAGTAACAGAAATTAAGGAAAGAGTCAGAGCTATGGTCCTGGTTAATATTTTAGCATGATATTATGTTTTCTGAGAATTTTCTCGGTAAGCTTTTTTTTTCATTTTGAAAAGTTTAACAAGGCGCAGATCATATAAGGTCATCTTACAAAGCGAGGATTTATGTAAAAAGTATTAAACTAGCCAAAATTTACTGGAGTTAACAATATTAATATATGATAAATGATTAATAAATATCATTTGACCCCTTTTAAAAAGAATATAGGTTTAAAAGGTAACATTTCATCATTTTTCGTTACAATTTTTGTGCATTTGTGAAGCAAAACTTTTCAACTTCAAAATTGAATATTTATCAAACTTTATAAAATTAGCAGACACAGATCTAGCCTGAATACAGGCTGTGAATTCTTTCGTTTTTTAAAAATATATATTTTTTAAATTCCTCTCAATTCAGAGCCTGATAGCAAGCAAGGGTAATTACGGCAAGATCTTGCGCGTCCAATCATTTTACAGAAAAAACAATAGCTGAGAAATCGTAAATTCAGAGCCGAGAAATCCTCATGTTTGTTTATGTTTGGTCAATGCGTGTACGACTACTTTCATATCATTGACACGATTGTATCTCCAGCACAGTGTCTTTTTTTAGAAAGGTGTTAAGTCTCATACTATTTGTAGTTTTTTGATACAAAACCTTGCTAATACTATAAAAAAACGTTTACGCAAACTAAAGAATTGCTAATATGGGAAAAACAAGAAATATTTCTCTGAGAATAACATATTTCTTATCCTTACAAAATACTCAACGTTGGAGCGCATGCTTTCTTCGTATTTTTATTATCGCCCCGTTATCGTCATGGTCATGATTGAAAACAATAAAACTGTTATATCTTTGCTATAAATGGAAGTACCCGTTGATACATGAAAACAATAAAATTGTCGCAAAGTAACAACACGAGCATTTAATTGTTATTTTGGCAATGCGTTTGCAACTAAGCCCATATATTCTGAAATTCAGAATTATGAGCTTAGGTCTAGGCTAGCACAGATCTAGAGGCATTGCAGGAGATCTAAAGGTAATTTGAATGTCATTCATTATCTCCAAACAGATGACAATTACAATCTTACTGAAATTTCGCAGTACCTTTAGGTCCGTGCCAGGCTAGAACGTCAATTTTGTTGAACCGGCTTTTATGCGATTCTGACCTTAAACACTATACCCCTCCAAGCAGGGACACGGTGGAGGGGGTAGGAACGACGCACTTAGGACACACCATCATTCCACATTTTCTTCAGTTTTAATTATTTTACGTTCACCTTGGCGGTACATCTTGTTTCACTCGCACTTCTCCATTCACCAGTCTAAGTTGCGTGCATCGTCCCTGGTGAGGGAGGGAGGGATGAAGGCATCCGCGTTGTGAGAGTTTCAGTTTTTTGATGCATATGAAATAGACTACCATAAGGGTACTAATTTTTGCGGGTAAAATTTTTTTCGCAAATTTGACCAAATTAAGTACCCGCAAAATATTCTTGGAGATGCCATTTGCGAAAGTAAATACCCGTGAAAAACTTTTACCCATAATCCTATTTCCGTTATATATTATGGCATGAACGTTCCGTTAAGGTTGTTTCTATTTTTGTCTCTGCCAATTCTACAAACATTCATAAATAATGTCGAAATTCTGCACCAAAAATGAGAATATTGGATAACATTTTTCATCGATTCGCAAGAATACCCGCGAAATGCAAATTTTTCCGACACTCAAAAATTTGTACTTGCGAAAATTAGTACCCTCAACATAGTCACATCTAGGACTTGGTATGTTGTTTGACCCTACATATTTTTGTGTACGGAAAAAAATGAATTTGGAATTATTTTTTATGTTTAAGCAGGGCTTAGTTTGGATGCCAAACTGTTATTATCTTTATCTCTCTGTTCAACACATAGAATCAGGTAATAAAACGGTCCGAGAATATACAGGGTGTATAAAAAAAAAGTATACTAAAAAAGTAAAATTGTCTTATAATGCTACATTAAAATGCTACACATCTCCTCTTTAAATAATAAAAGTATTAAAGTTAAATACTTAATTCGCTAAGCTATATTAAAGTCATGAAGGTGAGATATTAAAAAACGGAGATAGCTTTAAATGGAGAGCAATCAAAAGCATAACGATATCTCAATACTTTTTAAGCAGCTAGGCATATTTTCCAAGTTGTTTATGATAATTTTTTTACTTTACTTGTATTCAAATTATGTACTCTACCTGTTCAGGAAACTGGATGTTTTGTTAAATTTGGTTTAAGTAATTTCTTACATTTTTCACAGAGTTCTATCAGTCGGTACATCGCTTCTTGGGATTTCTCTAACAGAATGTTTTCTTTATACTGCTAACAACTTAAGTTAACTTCACTTCCTCCGTTTGAAAAACCTTTTTTGATTGCGATTTGTGATATTTTCCAGTTAAAGTGATCTCAACTTTTAAAAATCTTACCTTCATGATTTAAATTTAGATTTGCGAATTGACAAATGGGTCATTAGATTTTATTTATTTTACTATTTGAAAAGGAGGTGTGTAGCTTTTTATTGGTACCAAAACTGAAAGATTTACGCTTTTGGTTATTTTATAAAACAATTTTACTTTTTCACTATACTTTTTTTGATAAACCCTGCAATGGAACCCCGAAATCTTGACAAATCTTACTTTAAAAATAGCTGCTTTTGTCTTGTTGATTTATCTATACATAGTAGCTGTTTTAATAACATCATAATTGGTCTACTAATTTTGTAAAACCAACGAGTTAATTCAATAAAGTTGCCATAGGCACGCCTGTGATTATGAATTCAGTGTACCACTATTGGACAGTACAGGATTTTTGGAAATTCGGGGAATAATGACAAAGTTTGCCGTATTTCACATATCTGACCATTGCAAATTCAAATCCAGAGAAAATTTGAGATTTACTAAATGAATTCCTAACTTTTCCAATCGCAAAATCTTATACTCACCAAATCAAAATGAAACTTTATTGAAAATTGAAAGGGTTAGGTTAGCCGTGAAATCTTAAGCAGAAAAAGTGCAAAATGAAATACTCAACAGTCTATTTATAAAAAGATGATCCAAGTAAGAGACGAAAGAATGACATATCTAACTCTATGTTGTTCGTGGAAAGTGGGGCGTGTCTGTGAAGGATTTAGCTCCTAGAAGTAAAGCTTTGTTTATTTTCCGGAAATTTTGAATTTTTTTTTTCTCATGTAGAAAAGATACACGCTTTTTTGTAAGAAACATTTTATAAGACAATGACCCTGATATTATGCCAAAATGCTAAGAAAAAGCTAAGAAAAATGTCCAGCCTGAAATTTCAAATCAAAATAAGAACATCTTTGTTATTTTCTAGCATGCCAGAAACTTTTAAAAACAGAGGTTAAATTGGACATCTTAGAAGGTTTTGCAGACCTGTAATCAGTTAGATGAAGACAGAGCTTAATGTATTAATAGGAATTTTGTGTTCTACAGAGGATATTTCAAGAAATTCTTTGACTATGTGTATTATTGACCTGATAAATGTTTTCAGGAAATCCCTTATTTCAAGAAAGAGAATAAGAAAATCCCAGCCTCAAAACACACAAATTTAAAAAAGATTTCAGCCTCGGTGTAAGTGATTGCTAAGAAAATTGAGCCTTTGCTAAAAAAAAATGTTTTCTTATAAAAAAAGCGTGTGTGTACACTTTTCATTTTCATATCTGTTTTGTTCTTTTATTTTTTCAGCTAAAAATGGCATTAATAAAAGAACAAATATGTTACCTAGCGTACCTGTTCTTTAGAAAAACCAGCTGGACATTTTGGAAGAACAGATATTTCACGTAGAGACAATCTCCTGTATGTCGATGTGTTCTTTTTCCAACAGGAGAAAAACCACTGATACCACACAGACAACCAGCCTAGATTTTCCAATGTGTTCTTATAGTCTCTTGGACATTAAAACAAATTCTAAAAGTGTTCTGTGAAAACGTTGTGTCTGCTTGAAAATTTTGATGTGTTCTTTAAAAAAAATCAGTCTGCTAGATAGTTTCCCAATATGAAAGTAAATGAAAACACAACGAGCAACAAAACAGAATTTCTAACACACACCATTTTTAAGGTTTATCAGAATTCGCGGGGAACTTTCTCAAGTTTTGGGTATGTAAACAAATTGTTACAATTCAGAGCTACCTTTGGGGATAATTAACTAGCTATAACAATAAACTGGTTCAAACTTGAGAACATAAATACTGATCACTCCCTCGTGGATTCATTCCCTAATGGAACTGAACAGTACTTGAAATTGACCCAATTACAGATCACTAATGGTTCCTTTCAGGTAGGAAGCTAGGAAGTTAAATCTGGGAGAAGGTGAAGCTCTCGAAATTAGAGTGGCCCAAAAGCTCATCGTAGTTGACCCCGACAGGTAAGAAATTTCTACGTTTTAGAGATATCTAGAAAATGCATTGTTTTTGATAAAGTATTATAAAAGAAATAATATAAAAAGTTGGTACAACAAATTTTAAGGGGATACAAGGGGACTTAGGCCAAAGTAGGAAATGCTTTTTTTTAAAGGCCAACTAGACGGCTGTTTTATGTCGTGTTTATTTTCTATTCTACAAGACTGCACTTATGAATAAGACAATATGGTGTAATTAACGTAGTTATGTTATCTTATATACAGGTCGATAGAACTAAATTAGACACAACATAAAACAGGCGTCTAACATTACTCTTAATGTTGTTTTGGCCACGTTCATGTAACTTTACGACGTTAGAAAAATGCTGTTTTTGGAGGTTGTGTTTCTGCTTGATATCTTAATTACATGTTTGCTCTGCTAGGATAGAATTTTTCATTAGCAGGAATCTTGTGTTTCAATCCCTGCTTTCCATCCCCTATATTACTATAGCTTTAAATTGATATTATAACCCGAGCTCTTTTATTTCGTGTAGGTACTCAGTTTCTTTCAAACTTCTTTAAATCTGAAAGATAAGAAACTCAAAGCCGACCCTTTTTTTAAGTTTTTAAAAGATTGCATCCTTTAACGACTTCATTGCCAATGACAATATGATTTAATTTTTTTTACGGTCTTGGAGCCCTTGGTGGTGACCTAGGAGCTCCGCAACCCATGTACCAGAGATCGTTCCCCATTTAAAAAATAGACTTTTTTAGCAGTAATGCCCGAATACTCCTAAATTGTGGAAAATTCCCGCCACGGAAGGGATTAGTAAACAATGTATATTTTCTTTTGACTTTCTTGTAATCTTTATTGGTAATCGTTTGTTATTGTAGCCGTTGTTGTATTATTTATAGTAATAAAAGTTCAATTTTCTCCAGCATAATTCCATTTTATAAGCACTGCTAATTATGTTAGTTTTCATACACGTCCATGATGAGTAATTAGAAGAAAGACCTTGTAATCAGGGGGTAGATGACTATTAATTATCTTTTTTTGAAATTCAAAGCTCTAAATACAAAAGCCTAAATAAATGAAATAAAAATAATCAATCAAAGCAGTAATTATAAGTGATTAACAATTATCCCTTTTGTCAAATAAAAGATTTTATTGATGTTGACAGAATGCAAAATGAGTCATTTTTTTATACTCAACAGAAGAAAAGACCTGTTTCTCCAGCTATTATCGCTGCCATATTAACGATTTAATTTCTAATGTTTTATTATCTGAATAAAAATTAATTTTTTTGTCCTAAGGATTCTTAAGACCTTTGACAATAAACGAGCTATTCAAAGAGGGTTTGTTTAATTTTCAATGTATTTTTTGAGGTCTCAACAGAACGAACAATACGCTTAAAATGCATTGTATCGAGGAGTGGCCTGGGCTGATATCGAACAAAAAATAAAGTTGAAATTACTCACACAAATTGCTCATCACTCTTGCAGAAAGATTGAGAGAAGTAAGAAAAGGATTTCTCTGAGTCAAGTAGAGTTCCCTTTCCTACACATCGCGCTTCATTTTCTTTGGCATTTTGTGGTGTACAGATAGAAAAGATGTTTATGTTGACAGCTTGTACGCTGTTACTGGCCATTGGTGAGTCAATTCTCCTTATTATTTTGTTTTGAATCAGACTTCATACATTTTTTGTTGTTCTTGAGTAACTGTAGATTCTTGTTCACGAGACTTTGTAGTCTTCACTGAAAACAACTTTTATTCCCTCGTATAATTCCTCATTAATACTTTTAAAAAAGGAATAAGTTCAAAGTAAGAGTTACTAAATTCAAGTACCATTCCAGTTCAAAGTAAAAAGTAGTCAGTTCAAAGAATCGTTTACCCAATTCAAAGTATCTCTTACTCAGTTCAAAGTATCAGTTTCTTAGTTCAAATATCATTTTTTCAGTTCAAAGTCTCAGTTACTCAGTTCAAAGCACAAATTACTCACTTCAAAGTATCATTTACCTTGTTCAAAGCATCAGTTTCTCAGTTCAAAGCATCATTTACTCAGTTCAAAGTTCCAAGTACTCAGTTCAAAGTATCGGTTACTCACTTTCAAGTTCCACTTACTCAATTCAAAGTCTCAGTTTCTCAGTTCAAAGTAAGTTTTACCCGATTCAAAGTCTTCGTTACTCAATCACAAGTTATTCACTTAATAGTATAATTTACTCAGTTCAAAGCATCATATACTCAGTTGAAAATTCAGTTACTTAGTTCAAAGTGTGAGTTACTCACTTCAAAGTCTCAGTCACTCAGTTCAAAGTCTCAGTTTCTCAGTTCAAATTTACACTTACTCAGTTCAAAGTATCAGTTACTTAATTCAAAGTACGATTTATTGAGTTCAAAGCATGAAATGTATCAGCTACTCAGTTCAAAGTATCAATTACTCAGTTCAAAGTATTTGCTACTCAATTAAAAGTCTAGGTTGGTCAAGGGGTCGTCATCAGAAACACTTAACCAGGCGTTAAAATACGTATCTAATCTGGATTGATAAAACATTATGAAAAAATGATTAGTCTATCAATGCACAAACCAAATAATCAGCAAGGCTTTTGATTCAATGTCATTCTAGCTTCAATTTTTTAGTTGCGGCTTGGTAAGGTTTAAGCCTGAGGATAACACCATGATTTTTAGCCAATGTTCAAACATCAATTTGATCTCCCAATCAATTAATATCTCATCTAATTAATCCTATGAATAATCTAAAATACCTGAAACCTTCAGTACTTCGAGTTTCAGCTTTTTGAACTTCTTCTTTCTTGAGGTATGACAGCATCTTTATTTCAATGTCATACATTTTTCCATCTTTCCTAGTAAATGATTAAGACGTAAAAACATATATAAGGATTCCTTTTCCAATGAAAATTAAAATAATTGAAGGAAGAAGTGGTATAATGTCTTCCTCTTCGAAATTCATTCCCTGAAGGAAACCAAAATAGCTTTGCTACAAAGTGGTATATAGAAAAGTTGTTTGTATGGAAGTAAGTCCCACTCACTAAAGGTCTCAGTTATCTATACTAAGGATATCTGCATTCTAAGCGACGAAAATAAAAGTTACGAGGTTCATATTACCTATAGAATTCTTTCGCGTTAGTTAGTTTAATTTAGGGTAGTTTCTACCAAGATCTTATAACCCGCGTTCATTTATAACGACGTTGACTAGTAGGGTGCTAAATGAATACAAATGTGCATTTCGTGTAAAAAGATTTTTACTAAAGAATGATTTAAATTTTAGGTATCAATGGTCATGATCATTACGACAAGCATGAACACCACCCTGGTGCAGCCATGCCTGCCAATCCTGTTCCTCCAATCCTTACCATGCCACCTGTTATGGAACCTGGGGAAGAATACAAAAAAATGCGTCATCATACCATCTTAACACGTGACCATGGATGCGCTGAATTACCTGATAAGATTGAGGAATCGTTCGCTTGTGTTTATATTGGATTGAAAAATAGATACAGGTAAGATTAGTAACATTGAGACGTGCGTTGTCTAGATAGAGACTAATATTCATTTATAGTCCCACTAAACCATTCCCGTTTGACGGCTGTATTACATCGGATTTTCGTTTTTAAGTCAGTCCAGTTTGACATTAGGACGACTGATTTCAGTCAGAACAATTCGAATTCGACAGGAGCAGGGATCGAAACAGCGCCCTCTGGTACCATAGTGCGCCTGAACTGCGCCACCGCTTCATAAGATACAGAGTGCAGGACAGTATATTTCTCAACTGTCTAATAATAATTTTCCTGTTTGATGAAGTTTTGCTAGCGTTTATGTGGTCTACCTTGTGAACGAATTCTTTGTGAAATAGTCTCTGTAAACATTCCTTAGCATAATACATAATACGAAAATCGAACTATTTCTTACTTTACGATGTATCCTGGTTTTATTTCATGAGTTCCTGTGAGTTTAAAAAAGAATGTTACTTCTAACTGTTGTTACTGCTGCCTACAGTCTTGCCGAATTCTATGCCCATGTTCTTACTTTACGGCAGCTGAACTTTTATAAAAATTGAGTCATGTCAGATTTGTAATTGCTCCTTTGTAAGCTCTTTTCAAATGTTTCAAATGACCACAACGTCCAAAGGCTTTTGAAATTTGTGGCAATGCGAGAATGGGTGTTGCCCCAAAAACGATACGAAATTGGGTACAATATCAACAGTGGCTATCAATAACTAGGACCCTGGATAAATGAGACTTTGAGTGGAACTTTTAACTTTGGTTCCTTCAGAGAAAAGCTACTATAAAGGACTTTTGATCACTTTGTCTTTGTCTCACTTATCGAGAGTATTTTGTACAAGAGGTTAAGCGTCATGAACGTTGTAATAATGTCAAAATAGCATACAATTGCTTTAAGAAAATAATTATATAGGATTAGAATATGACATTTAGCATTTCATTGTAGCTTTGAACGTTCTTAAAACATCCATAGGACAACGCTGTAAGGTGATTTTAGGAAGGGAACAAATTACTAAAATCGATTTTTACAATATAATCAATACTAATTACTAATCCATTAAACATTATAACTTAAGCGACCATTATGCCATTCAATTAAACAAAAGCACTGGTATTTTTTCTGTCTTTTGAAAAATCTCATAGGGAGACTAATTACAAATCATTAGTAACTAAGGCAACCAATCATGCAATAAAACAACTAATTTTGCAATCTAATGGATGTACAGATGGAACGATGCTAATTGTTGGGATTAGCTAATGAGTCATGGCATAAAAAACTATTGAAAGTCCTTACCAAAATCACTTGAAACAACCAAAAACTGGTTTGGGGGTGAAATTTTCTCACCGACTTGCAGTTCATTATTTCGTAAAACCAACCCCTAACTAATTTTAGAAAAACTTCAAAAACTCAAGCTGAGTCGAAAGTGCACAATTAACGTTTAGTTAAAAAAACAATTGTCTTAAACCTTTCTTTTTCAAGCCAGAAATTTGAATTACTGATTTTAACTTCTTTCATTTTATCATTTCCCCTTCTCGAACAATGTGACGGTCTATGGGAAAAGGGGACATAAAGCCAACCATAATTTACTTGTTTACCTCTCAAAATCATGAAAAAC
>JAUBWS010093376.1:0-11362 GCA_032270445.1 Darlingtonia californica | reverse complement strand
CCGAAAGCCCCGAAAACCACGCAAGAGATTCGAACTCGGAATTCCCGTTAAGGCGACCAGCGCCTTAACCACTCGGCCACGGCTCCACAAAAAGGGGTCTGAAATTACAGAAAGGGCCTGAATTCTTGGAGGGGGTGGGGTACGGTGGGGTACCAAAAGCAATATGGTAGCATTTTCAAAGATTTTCAGAGAAAAGTGCACCCAACTATTCCATATTGCAGCCCAATGTTTTATTTCTAATAAATCTCATTTGATCTCAAACACATGAAAGTGGGGTCTAAAAGGGTAATAATTGACAAATACAATGATGGGAAGCAGATAAATATTACATATGTGCTACTCATATAGCTGGATTCCCACTTACTTGGATCAGGCCGGATCGGAACTGATCTGATGCGCATGCATAGAATGTATTCATATTGTGATCCTGAAGGATCCGATCTGAAGCGGGGAAAGTTGAAAAACTTTCCACGTTTCTCTGGATCGGCAGGATCGGATCACTTTTTAACCAATAAAAAATAAGTGTATTGTCACGTGCTGCAGAATTGTTTGTTTACGTTTGTACACCCGTACGGATGAGTCGACTCAATATCCGATCCGGCCAGAATTAAGGAAGTGGAAATTCAGCTTATGGTATCGGTAGCACCCTATTCTTTACAAATGGAAATATATCATACCACAAGAATATTTCAGTTTTTTTCAACAAAATAATAAAGTTGACCTACCTTAGAGAGATCGACACCTGTCAGAGCTTGAATTTGTGGAGGTAAGGAACCTAACAATTTTGTTATCTCCTGGGAAACGTTGCTACCACCATTTTTATCATCGCTGATAATGACAATTTCTTGTGTTTTCTCCAATGGTGCAGCAACTTCAGCTGCAATCTAAGATTGAGACCGACAAAATGATTAAACTAAAAACAAATTTTGCTGATATCCCTTCAAATGGTTCTGTCTTCAATAAAGAATGATCCAGAAGTCTTGGGTCTATGGCCTAGTGACTAACCCTATTTTAAGTTACCCCTTCAGTACTAAAAAAGGCGGGGTCGAAATTACAGGCTTTGTGAGCAAAACATCAGTCACTATGTGAAATTGGATTAATGTGCTGAGCTGAGAACGCAGAAGAAGCTTTCTAAGGTAAATAAGAATCGGGATAGGAAAATGGTTTAAATATAGAGGCACTACATACATTATGCATTGGCTTGTAGAAAAGCCACAAACAAATTGTTCTACGTTGTTCTGATGCGTCAAATGAAAACGGCTTACCTTGGGCATAGCTTCCAAGATAAGGGACATCAAAGCAGCATCACCGTATTGTTTATAGGCAGCAGCCTTTTGTCTCATTTTTTCAGCTTCTGCTTTACCAATTGCCTCGATTGCCGCAGCTTCTGCAGCACCAATCATCTAAAATGAAATTCAATTTTGAGGTTAACTAATCCTTACATTATCCGTGGACAAACTCCCTCTTAATGAAATCTGAAGTCAAGAGTGACAATAGTATGGAGTAATCGAGACAGTCTTATAATTGTAGACACTCGTTTTAATTTGAAAGCCTTAATATTTCAACAGGGCACAGGGCACATATTAAGGCTGTTACTCGAACATTGCCATTTTTCAAGTTCGAATTAGGGTCAATAACAGTGCTAGTTTTTCGAGAATGTATAAGACAATGCGTCTACTGTGTTTATATCCTTAAGGTCAGATTTTATAATGACTTATAATGACTTAGGAAAAAGGACAAACCTTGATTCTTTCAGCATCGGCTTGGGCAGCTAAAACTTTCTTGGTTCTATAAACGAAAAAATATATTTTAATTGCATTATTGGAAGCATATTCATATGGAAAAATACAAACGAGTTACGCGTCCCGTGGGTAGTGAGCGCCCACCAAAAATCTGTTTCTCAAAGCATTGATCAGACGATTTTTCTCCTATTTACCTTTGGTGAGCAAATTTAAGGCAGTTGATGCACCTTAACAGATGCATCTATCAGGGGGGACAAGCTCTTTCAGATCTTTAAGCCGGGCGTGGAGGCATGCACAGGCGTCGCCCACTGGACACAGACTTAAGAGTGACACTAATTGATCTAAAATCTAAACAATCAAAAAAAAGAGAGAAATAGAAGAAGATAGTAAACAAAATACTTCGCAGCTTCAGCAAGTGTTTGAACTTTGTAACTTTCAGCTTCAGCAGGTAACTTGACAGTAGCATTCAGCTCATTTTCTCGACGTTCAATTTCTTTATCTTCAACTTGGATCATTTTTCGTCTCTCGATAACTTCGATTTCGATTTCTTCGTTACGAATCGATTGTTTCTCTTTTGCAGCCTTGGTAAAGAAAACGAGATCAATTATGTGCGTTCCTGTAAATTTTAACTTTTACACTTTTACACTAATCTTTTTGTGCGTTGTTGTGTGCGCAGGATTTTTATAGATATTTTCAATTTTTTTATGTTTGTTTTGTTGTAACTAAATTAATGACTTTAATTCGGTGTCATACATATGAGTCCTGAAATAGTTTTTATTTACTTATTTCTATATCAAGTCATTTTCAAAAAATAGTTGACATTATTTTAATATAGGGAGAAAATGGTTATTTTATTAACTGTTGTTGGAATTATAAAGAATAGGCCGGCCAAAGGCAGGGAACATTCTTATTTTTCTATTGTTATAAACAAATTGTCTTCAAATGAAATCTCATCTTGGTATTAGGTTAAGGTTATTCTTATTACAAAAGAGTGTAGTTTCATCAGAGCTTTGATCTTGTTACTCCAATGCACGCAATTATTAAAACATAAAAAGAATGATCCTCTTCCACAGTTGGAACAATATAAAAAGCTGACATCTGATTAACATAAATATAAAAAAAAATTGTTGTTCGGTATTTTTGAATAGAGCATTAGTTTTTCATCAAACAAAGCTTTCTTAAAAGCCATTACCTACTACGCAATCTTGTTGCAAAGCAATATAAAGTTCAATCAAACGATAGAAACATGTTCTAGAAACATTTTCTTCAAAAACAATCTTGAATTTTAACCAACACTGCATACACTATAATCAAATATATTCTTTGATAAAATCTCTTAACCTGTATTTCATCTTTGTTCTTAGCTTTTGATTTTTAAAATCAATTGAAATATATATTCCGAAGAACCCTGTTGGCTAAAATTGTTATGAAATAATCATTATGTTATAAAAATCAACACAAGATCTTAAAAATAACCAAAACTAACCTGGAGTTCGTAGGCTAATTCGGCCTCAGCTGTTAATGTATTAACTTCTTGATCAAAACTTGCTTTCTCCATTTGAAATGCTCTTGATGAATCAGCAATGCTTGTATCTGCTTTATATCTTGCATCTTGCCTTTCACGATCACATTCAGCTTCCTAAAGAAGAGACACATTTTTTATTTTAATTGCATTCTTCAACGTAAATATCTCTTGATATATCATAGAGAATCAAGTGTTGGACGCCAGGTGAGTTTTCTTAAAATATGATTTATTACTACAAGTATACAGTAAGATTTTAGCCAAAACCTTATCATCAATTTGACTGAAACAACATGCCATGAAACCTAGAAGAACTGGTTTACCCTAAAAGAGTTTCAGTAGCGTATCTAGAGTAGGTCGCGAAAGGCAGGAGGAGAGGTGTTAAAGTCATTAAATGTTATTTTCTTTTACATCAACCTCTTACATAATGACATTTTAATGACTGTAATAGCATTTTTTCTCTCCTCTTTCAAGTGCAACCTAACTCTGGCTACGCCATTGTACTTAAAGTGTGATTGATGCACAAACCTTGATACCAGCATCTCTGCTTGCTTCTGCAACACCAATATCAGCTTCTCTTTTAACCACAGCTGTTTGTGTTTTACCCAAAGAATCCAAGTAATTTACATGATCTTCAATATCTTTGATTGTAAAACTGAGAATCTCAATACCCATACGACCAACATCTGGTGACGCAACTTCTCTGACTAATCCAGCAAAGGTATCACGATCTGGAATTTAAAAGAAATGTTATGAATAATAGGCTTATTCCAAACTTAATTTAGTGAATTGAATTTCTTTCCATAGAGTTACCTTCAAAACTCTAAGAAGAAGTTGAAGAAAAATACAACTGAAAAACTGTAATGCCCATACTTGTTTTAGGATACATTAAAACTCAAAAATTTCGGCAGATACAAATTCTGCGGAAATATTTTCGGACACTTTTTACCAATTTCGACGGAAAAGTTTTCGGACAGATTTTATGATGTAGAAAAAGAAATTTTCACTAAAGATTTGTGATAAATTCAAAACAAGACAGTTTTTAAGTTATACTTTACCGAAATTTTGACTCTGATGACCTTACAAATGTAAAAGGTTCAGCAGAAACAAAAATAAGTCATTTGTGTGTCGAAACTTCACTATTGATGTAAAACTGACAATATAATTTGAATTGATAAGGCCAAAAAAAAAAACTTTTGTTTCCGGAAATCGGCCGGGTGAAAATTTTTTCACAACCCAGCCGGCGGCATTGCTCGAATGATCGATACAATTTTTTTTCTTCAAAAAAAAAACAACAACAAATGCAAAATCTTTGATCATGTCATTTTTTTCTTCTTTCATTTTATTCCTCTCTTTCTAATCTTGTTTACGCATTTGCAACAACAGGATGATTGTATAGCAATCGCTGTCTTTCTTTCTTTTTTTTCTACATCATATCGAAGCGTCTCTATGGAGACATACATAAGTTCCAACATAAGTGAAAAAGAGCAAGCTGAGCTCATTTCGAGTAGCATTTTTTTCTAAGTGTGAATTTCGTAAAAATTTATAAAAAAAAAAAAAAATGCGGCCGGCCGGGTGAAATTTTTTTTTGTCACCCGCATTTCCGGAAACAAAAGTATTTTTTTGTTAGGCCTAAGACGCATAAAGAGTCTATCATGTCAACCATGTTTCAACAGTATCGTGTTCCTTTTATCCTGTTTACCACAACAAGAAAAAAGTTGGTTTCTAGATTTTCACTTAGATTACTCCAAAAAGTTAAAACTTTTCTTTCGAAAAATTTTGGCAGGAAATAATTTAGGACAGAAAATATAATGTAGATTTTAATGAACAAATTAAACTGACCTTTGTAAATTTCCTCGACTGTCAAAGTACCAAGAATTGCACGGAGATGACCTTCAAGTGTTTGCAGTAAGATATCTTCAATTTCAGATGGATTTCTACCCAGAAACTGTTCACAAGCTGTTTTCAGCAAATCATCCTCTTTGATCACTTTTACTTGTGCAACTCCTGTTACAGTTACAGCAACACCCTTTGCTGTTTCAACACTTTCACATCGTGGGTTTAGTGTCATGATTTCTAAGGAGATTCTGGGAAAATAAAAATAAGAAAAACATTCAGTTAAATTATCACATTTAGTAGCCATGAGAATTGTTTTCACTTGTCTAAATTAGAATATTCTAATTTTTCTTGATTGTTCTTTGTAGGTAAAACAAATTTTCAATGTAATATTATTGATTTCATGCAACATGTAAATCCATTAGGAAATAATCAGAAGTAAATTTTGGGCTTTTGTATTTTGATGATTTCCTTCCCTTTTCAAAACTTCTGGTGATATCTTTAAACACTGAGACCATTATAGAGAGGTGTATTGATTAGTTGAAAATTTACTTACGACTGGACATCAGACACACATGCCCAAGCCCATGCCCATCCACCCACAATGGTTCGCTTTGATCTCTGTCCAAAACAACCACCTATAAAATAACAAATACAACCTCAAAAAATTATCAGGGGGATTAGGTTCATAATTCACAGAACATTGACGTCATGGTTTTTGTTCCTCTGTTTTTCAATGTTGTGATCAGTTTTCGGTGTTGTCCTTCATTTTTAGATGTCTTGCTTTTGTTCTCCGTTTCCAGATGTTATGTTGTTAGCCAATTTTTGTAATTTCAAGCAAAGTCTGCAAAATGTTCTTTTCAAAAAAAAGTTTAAGGGCAAACGAAATATTACTATTAATATTTCAAATTTCAAAAAGGGAATTTAGCACAAAAAGTCAACAGAGACAACTTACCAGAAACTACAAGAGCTTCATTTGGTCCCACAGTATAAATATTACCCATTTTTTATCTATATAGCTTCCCTAAAAACAAAATAAATAAAAAATACAGAATGATGAAACATATGTAGGGTAGAGAGGTGCAATTCCAAATCTAAGTACATCTTGCTCACCTCTGTACTGGAGATTCACAAAGATAGTAATACATATTGTACTGAAACGGATCCTGGGAACAGATCCTGCCTGCACTAATGTGACTTTCCAGTCGGTAGAGCAATCGCCCGGCAAGCGAGAGGTCGTGGGTTCAATCCCCACTCAATTCGTTACCTTTGCGGAAATTGGAAAGTCACATTAGTGCAGGCAGGATCTGTTCCCAGGATCCGTTTCAGTACAATATATATATGTATGTGCACTTGGTTCCATGAAGTAATACATATGGTCTTTGTGAATCTTCAGCACAAAGGTAAGAATTCGGTATGGAGTCCATCTCAATAAGATCTACCAAGAAGAAAATTAATTTTTCTTGGAATGAAATAGCTGTTAGACAAAAGGAATAAAAAATAGATAAAAAAGCACAAATATCTTTTAAACTAAAGTGAAATGGCTCAAGAACTTTTTTATATTTACATATTTACAACTATGAATGTGGTGAAAAATATTTCAATGATTGCAAAATATCAAATTGTCTCAACTCAACAAGATGTATTTACATTTGATATTTTAATAGAGATTTCTGCAAGAAAAGAATGACAATTTTTCTAAAAGCTAGAGTGGTAGCCAAAAAGTATCATTATCACATGTGATTGGTATTAAACGATGTCCAAAATAGTCCATATAATAATCAGATCCATCAGCAGGTTTCAAAACTTGAGTTGCAATCAACACAATGTCAATGAATTGAAAGATCATGAAGAAACCCAATGTACAAAATTTGAACAGTCCAATAGCCGGATACCCCAAATAAAAACGATCAATTCCAAATACTCCTAAGAATATTGACAGTAATAGTGAAGTTTTAAAAGATTTGCCATTTACATAACGACAAGGTACTTGACGTAGGAAACCAGTTACATTCCCTTTGAGTTGAACTCCTTCACAAACAATGCCAGGTGCTGGGTAGCATGGAACAAAAACAGTTTTATTTGCATTACATCCTTTTTCTGCTTGAGTTTCTGGGTCAATTTCTGGTGAGTGACATCTGTATTGACCAGGAAGCAACTTGGCACAGGGAATACAGTATGAAAAGCTAACTAATGACAAAAGTATAAAAAACAATTCCATCTCAATTTTTTTTATTTCAGTGAATATTTCTAAAACATTCTAAAAAGAAAAGTGATAAATTACTCTTGTGTTTAGTTCAATCTTGTTTTTGCCAGAATGGTGTCTAAAATCATGTGGACATATCTTTTTTTTAAAAATTAGTTCAGTACAAAAGCTACATCAACTGGATAAATTTTTAGGCCAGAAGAATTCTGAATGTCACCTGCAAATGAAAGTTCACATCACTGAAAACAATACCATTATATGTGGCATGAAACTTATTACTATAATTTGGGTAAACAAGATCAAACATCTGTTTCTTGTTACAAAACATTGTTTGCAGTTGTGCAGTTACTTGTAGTAGTTACTATCTACTGTTTACAGCTGCTGTAATATTTCTTGTTAAAATCTACTGTTTAAAACTGTGGATTTCTTGTTACAAGTTACTACCTTTCACAAGGATACAGTTTGGTAAACAGTTAACTTTGATATAATCAAATTCTAATTGTTTCATTAAATTGTGAAGTTTGATTGCATTTCATTGGCAACAAGAACAATTTCAAAATCTCAAGTTTTAGATCCAACTCAACCTGCTGATCTTATTCACTAAAAATTACAGAATAAACATAGGTAAATAAACAATGGTAATTTGAAAATAATGTATTTTCCTTTTCAAATCATTAAGTAAATCCTTCAAAAAAAATTCATATAAACAGGACACCTAGAAGACTCCCAGGATTATCAATCAACGCAAATGTGATTGTTGCCCGATTAAATACCCAAATCAACCTGAAAAATCCTGGAAAGACTGATTTTATGAGAAACAATTTGTTAAGAAAAAAAGAAGACCAAAACAACCTCAAGTAATAAATGAGAACGATCTCTTGAAATATCCTCCTGACAATGATAAACATAAGGGAGATAAAGGTTCTGAAAAATTGAATAAGCAAACCTAAGACTCCAATAGACAAATATACAAATTTTATAAAAATGGGACCTGGAAATATGGTATAAACGGAAAAGGATGCCCCTTCAGACACCCCAAAGCATGTAGAAAACTTATGAAACATGGAAACAAGAATCCTAGAGGATGTAAAGAAGGCCTAAACTGCAAGAACTATCGTCCTAAAATGTGCAAAAAATCAATTGCTAGAGGTGAATGCTATAATGAAAAATGTGGATATGTTCATGTAAAAGGCACAAAAAGATATGATAATGATGGACGTAATCCCCCAAAAAAATCAGATGGAAAACTATTTGAATCACAGGGATCGAATTAAAACGATGACAAAACGATTCGCTAAAATAAAAGAGGCCTAGAAGATATTAGGCCCATCTCATTAAAATCACATATATATAGTAAACATTTTTGAGAAAATTGTAAGAATGAGACGAGTGGAATACTTAGAAGAAAATCATCTACTGAATGTCTCTCAACATGGTTTTAGAGCTGGACGATCATGTTAACTTTTGACTTATTATGATACCATACTTTCATTTATGGAAAGAGAATATAATGTTGATGCTATATACCTTGACTTTAGCAAGGCCTTGGAAAGAAGACGTGAACATTTTTCAAATAATCTATACATGGTCAATCATAGAAAACCTTGTGCCAAATTTCAGTCATTCTGAAAATTCCAAAGAAAAGTCAAAAGAAAACTGTTTAGCTGCATCTGGTCTTGTTTATTTATAAACCGGCAATTTAGTCGGGACAGCAAGTCTTCATTTTAGTTTTTCATTTTCTTCCAATGATGATGAGTTTGTTTCCCGGTCCCACTTTTCAGTCGGAACTGATGGAGGAAATAATTTCAATATGGCTTTCTCACAGTTTGTTGATAAAGCGGAATTCCAAAAAACAAAAAACACACAAACAGGAAAGCAGAGTATGGCAATCCTGCCCTCGAGATTAAAAATGACAAATTGAAATCTAATGCACCTAGGGTGTTCTGTAGTCAGACCCCTCCTCCTTCCAGCACAGCAATCCAGAAATCCGAAAGCAACTCTAGACTAGACAGCTGTTTTTAAGACAGCACCACACCAGCACACAATTACTACGCAATGAAAAAGCTGAGAATTTGTGTCCTTAAATAAAGGAATCTGATTTGCTTAGAAATCCCGTGAAATCATAGCGACCTAAAGGACGTTAAGGTGTATAATAGGCAAAAATGTACGCAAAACAGATTGTATAGTGTTGGGGTGTTGGGCTCAATGGAAAAAAGCGTATGCTAAACAGCAGATTGTGTTGAGAAAAAGTGAATATGTGAATATTGATGCATACAGTTCCGCTGTCAGCAGTTGGTCGTGCACTTGAAATTCGAATAGAAAAATTTGTGCACCCATGGAAAAAAACACCTGCACCTAAGGTTTAATGGAGACATTTTCTGCACCTGCACTTGATAAATTATTGGAACTTGCCCTCGAGATCTTGACAAAACGTACCATACTCTGCAAACTGGCGCCCTGAGAACTTCTGGGCTCTGTATGGGTATTTTCTCATTTCTAATTCTAAAAAACGCTCGGACAATTCCAGGTGTTGCGCAGGGTCTTATTTTGAAATGCTGGAGATGCGCAAGATCTCCCAGCAACTCAATGCAAGCCAGTCTGGAATTCATGTAAAGTCCACATCGGAGGTCAATTCTGTTCAGTAGTTGGGTACGCCAATATCTTGTAGATTGTTGGTAGGGAATACAGTCACTTAAAATTTTGTACGCCAACACGCTAACGTTTCTTTGTGCGCCGGATATATCTGGCGTACCATTACCATCAATATCAAGCATGATTTCCAGACTGGAAAGCAAGAGAGCTGGCATATCTGGTTTGATCATACAGATACACAATGATATTCTAAACATAATTCATGCAAGACAATGAAGAAACTCAAAAATCAAAGCTAACATAGTAGGAAGTGTTAAAATAGCAAATCCAGGCTTTTACATCATATGACAGTCTATTTCAGACTACCAGAAAAGTCAAACTAAGCTAGCCATTTGCCACGACTGAAATTTAATTGAGAAAAACCTTACGATGCTAATTGTTCAAATTAGTGTTTGCTAATAGCTAGAGGTACCAGAGAATTTCACTCAAGATGTACATATGTAACCAGTAACATTTCAACTAAAGTTTGCACATTCAGCTACTTGTTCATTCCTCCCAGTTTTTAGTTTACAAAAGCAATGAACTAAGCTGGCACATCATACTACACCTTAAAATACTTTGGTAGTATGACGCGCAACAAAAGCTTATAGCCGTAAATGCTTACGCTGCAGTAATATCCTGGTCAATTTTACTATATTTAAGAACCGGTTGGGAACTGTATACCTATGAGTACATGGTAGTCCACGTCGAAATATTGTATTGGATACAAGAAGTGAAAGAACTGAAACACGAGAATCTGATCAGACAAATCCTACAACATCGATTCGATTTATGGTGTTTGGCACGGCTAACAAATAAGTTAATTTATTTCATAGTAGAATAATGTATTCTTTTTCCTCTTAAGCTCCATATTTTTAATTCAACTTTTCATTTAAGAATTAGGTGAAAGGCTTGCAAGAAAAGGAAGGTTTTTTTGGCCTCTTCTTAGTCTTCTTGCCTGGTCATGTCTGGTCTCAACAAAGAATCAAAAGGCAAAGGGAAAGGGTAATCATTAGAGGGAGGTAGTTTGATTTATATTTATGTTTAAAAGATTATCTGCCTTATGTATCTTGTTTGTAGGTTTTGCTTTGCATTTCTTTGGCATATTTTGCATGATTATTATTGAAAAACAAAACAGTCATCAACCTGGGGTCCAGCCAGGCAGGGATAGTGATCTGATATGATATTGGGGTATTTAGAAAACTAGCCAGAAGACCTCTTATTCTTACATGCAGACATGTTTATGAGATAGTAATAAATCTATTGATTGCCAACGTAACGGAACACAAGAAGCTGTAGTTATTATTAAATGCAAACCAACAGCAGCAAGTATTACATTTACAATGGTATACCGTAGATGGGGGCGACTTTGAATTTGACGGGGTGACTTTGAACCACAACAACAAACAACATTTTCTGGTCTGC
>JAUBWS010093343.1:0-11368 GCA_032270445.1 Darlingtonia californica | reverse complement strand
TTCATTTTCAGCAACTAGACTCCAAGACTATTTTGGAAAAAAATTCTAAATAGTTTTTTTTAATCATGAGCTTTCTGAATTGTTAAGATTCTCTTTCCACAACAATATTCACTTCCACTGTTTTTTTTCTGTTGTAAAAACATTTTTTCTGTCTCAAAAATGTTTTGAAAAGTTTTTAAAAATCATGAGTTTTTTAAATTGTCAAGGTTCTCTTTCAACAACTATACTCACTTCAAGACTGCTTTTTTCTATACTTTTCTATAAAAAAATTCTGTCTCTTGAAATTCTTTTTTAAATCATGAGCTTTGCAAATTTTCAATGTCCCTCTTTACAGCTATGCTCACTTCAAAACCACTTTTCCATACTGTAAAGAATTCTTATATTCCAAAATTTAGATTTTTTTTAAAACAATGAGCTTTCTAAATAGTCTCCACAACTTCAAGACTGTTTTTTCTTTCCTGAAAAATTCTTCTGTCTCAGATATTTTCAAAATAGATCTCTCAATTGTCAAAATTCCTTTTTACAGCTATGCTCACTTCAAAACCACTTTTCCATACTGTCAAATATTATTCTATTCTTAAATTGAATTTTTTTAAACCATGAGCTTTCTAAATAGTCACTACCACTTCATGACAATTTTTTCTTTGCTGTAAAATTCTTCTGCCTCAGATATTTTCAAAAAAGATTCCAATTTATGAAAGTAGCTTTAGCTTGAGAGAGACAGTTCTTAAATAATACCTGTCATTGTCTCACAACATTTTGTATATAGCAAACATATAGCAATAAAGGTCTTACCTTAATTCTGTAGCAGAGTAGATGGGGAGCTATAGCCATACATAAGTTATGTATTTGTTCAGCCACCATTTAGAAATATCTTCAGCAGACTTTAAGTAGAAAGTTTTTTTAATTATTTCAATATCTGCCAATCTCTCTAAAGCTACACTACAAGTTACATAGATCATTATAACCATACACAAGTTGCATGCTACTGTTATGTATTCATTCAAACATTTAAAAATGTCTTCTTCAAGCTTGAAGCAGTGTTATTGTTTCTGAGTTAAGCTTTTGTCTCATAACTTCTACATTACAAGCGAGATAGATAGCTCCAACCACACATAAGTGGCTAATGTTATGTATTCATTTAATATCTTTTTCAAATTTTAATGCAGTGTTATATTTTTCCAAGTTCTTAAAATGTTAAAATCTGCTAAGATTTTTGATAAGCTTCATCAAACAAATGGATGATATGCTGTAGTTATAACAAGAAGAGGTGGATATATTTGTGGTGTTGATATTTATATATCCAGTTCTAGACAGTGTATAAAATATTCATGACGAGAGGATGGATGGTAACGTGGCTAACTGTCTGGCTAATTTTTTCTTTAACAATACTGCAAATAATTATTTTTAAAGCTTTATTTTGAAATGTTGTACAAAAATATCTAAACTCAAGCAACATCAAACATCATTTTTATTTTACGCCTTTGTTTTGATCCGACCCGTTAAACCATTTACTCAGAACCGCTTCGGATGGCTGTGCTACCATTTTAAAATGTCAGACGAATTGCGCAATAAAAACATTCTGGGGCTATTTTTTGATTACATTGGAAAACTTCGTTGTGTACATAGAGCCTTATCGTGCGTATATTGAAAAGATACTTGGTGAACGCAGAGCCTTATCGCCATACCAACGTCGCTACGACATTATTGCAACCTCCATAATGTTTAGTTGATGTTTCGAGAATAAGTATGTGGGTTTTCCACTCCCACAAATATCCGGTATTTTTCCAACGCTGGTATATTGGGTGGATGATGACGGATGGTCACGCAAACCAGAAATTATTTCCTCTTTTTTGTCTCGAGCACAGTTTGTTTTTGGCTTGATATCCAGCCTAGCTTAATCTTCAAAAAACATAAATGGAGGAGTGCATTCGTCACCCAAATTGTATTTCGCTTCAATAGGAAGACGCTCTTCCGCTGGTGTTATTTTGAAACAATGCTGGCTGAAAAGAATAGATTTAACCGCTCTTCCAAATGGTCCCTGTTTTGCCGATTATAATAAATACTTTCCCGAATTTTTATAAACAATGCCCTAGCGTTGATTGATTTTGTACTATTAAACCTAGACCGTTCTACTAAATTTTCTCCTAGTTGACGAACTTCCAAATAAGATTATTCTGTGGTTCTCTTTACAACTTTTGAAACATGATGTCAGATCCAGTCTTGAATAATTTATACTTGCTTAATAATACGATTATATGTGCAGAACCCCCTATTTTGTCTGGTTTTTGATTACAAAAATGCAATAAAAATGTATAATCACTGTTTCACCACTCAGACGGTCAAGGTGATAGACAGGCTATTTCTTTTGTTTCTATGCTATCTGCTGAGACTTACTGTGGTTGGTTTCTTTTTTGTACAAGCTTTATAAGAACACGAAAGCTCAGATTGCATCAAAACATAAGAACAAATCAAGAGCCAAGGAGTAAAATACTTATGCGTTCCAGATTTTTTTTGACTTTGTTTTTATAGTTTTCTTATGATTTTACATTAATTTTGATTTTCTAATCTTTTTTCTGTGAATTCTTTAGATTTTTAAATTTTTTCGGTGTTCTTTTTTCTGTGATTTTCGTGGTTATTTGTTATTTTTATTTTTTTTCTGTAATTTGTGATTTTTAACCTTTTTTGTGAATTTTATGTCAAAACGTTTATGATAGAACAATTTTTTTTCAACGTGTGAGGAACCCTAAGAACAGGTTTAGTTAGGTGATTCCACGTAGAAACAAAAAAAAAATTACTAAAGTATACGCAAGTAACCCATCAAAACATTTTCAAATTCACGTAACGTTTCTACAAAATCAGAAAATAGATTAGCGGAAAAAAGCCCTTGAAAACCACAGAATTTCTGGAATAATGTTCATTCGGCCTAAAGCAGCAATGACACTTATTACATATTTAGAAATTTTCCTGATTTATATCACGTTTAAAAAACGCAGAAGTTTTTTTACGTCTTTTTAGAGTGTTTTTGTCAAATTTTTGGCATTGTAACCATTGAGACTCGCAAAAAATTTTCCCGCGAAATATATTCTAAATCCGTCATTCATGAGTGCTAATGTCAAACATTTCGCGTATTTAATTCACGCACAATTTTCTGCCCTCACAGTAGTGGAAATTCACCATGAAACAGGTTCTTTACAACTTATCTTTCTATATAATTAGAGAAGAGAACTTTCTCGAATTCGACTAAGCACAACGTTCTTATGAATCGAACGTTATATAAGTCAACTTTCTAAAATTCCATATATCTCCATAAATTTATCTCCAAAATTCGACTTACCACCCTGAAACTACTAGACTTTCTACAATTCAATGACTTCGCTACCCTTCGCTATCTTTTTTCTTTATATGCTCATATACATGGCACAACTTTAGTGTACGAACTAGGTTTTTTGAAACATTTTAAGACATGATTTCTAACATACAAGGACTGGACTTTACTTGGCACTTGTCAACACATTAAATAGCTTAAATGACTTATAATTTATATATTAAGACATATATTGTCAAAGATAACCAAACTACCCACGATCCCTAGCTAGGACTGGCAAGGAAACTTCTTTTTGAAGTGAACAGGTTTCCTCAATTTTCAAATTTGATTTGAGATTGAAGAGTGATGCTAGCTTTCTTTTTTCTCTGTTCGAATCACTGTCTTTCATAGTAGAAAATATAATGAGCAAGATTCAAAGTAGTGTAACCATACTGAATATGCAAGTCCAAAGAAATTGTAAGAAAGTTTGACAGATTCTGAACATTTCTACTTCACTTGATCTACCCACCTATTCACCATGTTTTCTTGGCAATGTATTTTTACAGGAAATACCACTCCACTTGAGACTTAGTTTTCCAATCTGTATTTTGAATATAAATATTCATGATGCTATCTTTAACATGTCACTCGCATAGCGTCAACGCTTCGTGTACAACCTCATGTCAAATCAACGATAAACTCACCAAAATAACTAGCACAATACACATATATACCTTCGCCCCTATAGTTGGGGATAAAACTTCGAGTATCTCCAGTCCCCCTCACCTGCTCCAACAATTCATCAATAATATCTTATAAACAAGACTACATCTTTTTACTGGACGTTGATTATCGTTTTCCTAGACTTTGTCTCGATCATCTCCATTTTTTTTGTCTAAACCTGTGTCTTTGTGATTGGTGAATCGATTCTACCCGCCTGTCACGTGATAGCGAGCTAACCAATTAGATGGCAGATTGGGCGATTGAATAATGTGTGGTGGTGAAATTGGATTTCATTATCAGTCTGAATGTAAACAGATCTCGAACAGGCTTCTAAACACGGTGTCCTTCAGAATTTTGTTAAAACGTGTGGGTAAAGTGTAGCTAGCACTCTGTTGCTCTTTTCCTGTTTGGTTCGCTCGTACACATGGCAGTGAGTTTGTGACTTAATTTTAAATACCGTTAAAGAGCTGTTAAACTGCTGTCAAGTTATGGCTGGTAAAACAGCAGCAAGTGACAAAATCCAAATTTGTATCGTTATAACAAGTGTTGGTATTTTAAAACGTGTCACTGACCTTTTTGGTTTTAATTGGTGATGTGATTGATTTCTTTATCTGGTTGGCAGTTATGGTTTTTCAACAAGTGCATTTTTTAGTTTATGGTTTTTTTTACATGACAAGTCACCGTGTTAGGTCAAGGGTCAAACAAAGGGCACATGACATGACATATTGAATATGGAGTGAGGTCATAGCATTTACTAAGCCTCCCATATGGTAGAACTTTGTTTGTGATGCAGTCTCTGTAAAGTAGGTTCTTAGATTTTTCCCAACCCTGAGAATAGTTTTGTGAAATTTCTCACGAAGAGCTCAATTCTCTTTCGTAGTTTGAGAAAAAAAGAAGATAAATTCGTAGTATGTAGGGTTTTTTCTTGTGGAGCATCGACGATTTATAGAATCTATAAGCTTATCGTTAAATATCGATAAAATTATGGAATTGATATTTGAAGCAAAAATTAAATTTATAGAAGATATGAATCCTTAAATTTTAGATTCAAAAGTTATTTTAATAGATATGATTATTATCTATAATTTTATCGATATCCATGAATGATATAACTAATATGGTCCATGGCTTTACGATAGCTTTGAATCCAGGCCTTTTCTCAAGGCCTCTACAAAGACTAGATTACAACGAAGTAAACACATAGCTATGAAATTTGAGTTTTCTTTATCTAGATATTGAACACTAGTAATCAAGGAAACCAAAAAACTAATGATTTGATTGATGTGATTGAAGCATACATACTATCGCTTATTTGGAATTATTATTCTCTTGAAATAATCTATCCAGATTTGAAGTTATGTAAGACTGGAAATTACACAAATGATAAAAAATGCTCATCAAAATACAAAATATTTTAAATATGTAAGAACTATGGCAGAATAAAGTCGGGGTGTCAATTGAAAAATGAAAGAATTATGTCTTGAATCTTTTATATATTGTAGAAACTTTTTGGATACTTAAACAACTCATTTAACAATATCTTAAAATACGATTTTCCATGAAAAAGCAATGGAATGTATATTTTTGAAAGAATCCAGGCTTGTTATTCAAACATTTTAAAGATGTTTTTGTACTATAAAAAGTGTTTGTATCTTTATTTTACGTAAACTGTCAATCGCTTAAATGTCTTCTTCAACAATCTAGGATTAACCTGTATTATTGAATCTTCCTCGTGCATTGAGTTCATTTGGTTTTTCACATTTCAGAGCCACCAGAGATCCGCCTACCTAGACACAGACAGCTGAGTGAGTCCACCGTCGAACGGTTAATTACCGAGCCTGGATCCCAATCAGATGCATCATGGAAACATGCGAAACAAGTCTATCGATGTCCACTTTGTGCCAAAATCTTTCCGTTTAAGAGCAAACTACAAAGACACGTTCTTGTGCACACTGGAATCAAACCTTACAAGTAAGTGAACATTGAATAAAGAGGAGTATCGATATAATCGATAAAAAACGATTATGACTCGATAAAAGCGATTGTGACTCGATAAAAATGAATATGTACCTGACAAAAATTGCTCTTGGTTCAATGAGAAATCGCTCATTAGTGAATTTACGAAATAGAGAAATTGAGATCTTCGTAGTTTCGTTATCTTACAGCTCAATAACTGAATATACTGAATATAGTTCATTCTTTGGACGTAATTATTTCTTATACGGTAGCATACTACACGGTTTTTAGAAAGCGACGTCTGAGACACATGTCGAAGCTTATTCTGTGCAAATGAAATCATTAATCAGATTTTTTGGAAACTTAATTCGACTGGAGTAATGTTTCTAAACTTTCATAACCTTCAAAAAAGTGATTGGTAGTCTGGTTTCGCCATGTCTGTAAAACGAGAGCAATCATGTAAAATTATCTTCTTCGAAGGGGGGCAAGGTGTCCACTTGTCAGGAATTTTTTCAGGAGGACTTAAAATTCAGGAATTTTTTGAATATCAGCATAATGTCAGGAATTTATCCGGAGAATATGCCATTTGTTTGAAAGATTCAGGAATTTCTTTGTCTTTTTGTTGAAAGGGGTCATGTTGTAGTTTTATTTTCACTTGAATAAAACTTAATTTATTGCTAGTTTTTAATATGGTGAACAAAAACGAAAATGTTTATTTTTTAATTATGTTTTGAAAAAGATTTAGGAAAAGGTCATAATTGTGAACAAAACTTGTCAGGAAAATGTCTGGAAAATAAGACTTGACTTACAAATGGACTCCCTTTAAGCGGTTGTTGTGAATCACATTTTTAGTAATTAAGTAGGATTACCCTCATTAACGGTGCCTTGAGTGAATTTACAGAAAGAAAATTTACACGGCTTTAAGGCTTTGTGGTATGAATTTTAACATTAATAATGTATTTTCACCGAAATTTTCGTGAATTTACCATCATTACGCGAAATTCCCTCCCAAAAGATATAAGAAGATGAGCCATCGTTCCATTTCAGGTGTACTGTTTGTGGTCGTGGTTTTACTCAGCAAATTGATTTGCAACGTCATTTAACCAGACACACAGGCGAGAAGCCATTCAAGTGTCACTTATGTAAGGCCCAGTTTATACGGGCAGATAACTTGCGTAAACATTGTAAAGATGCACATTACGTCAGCATTGAAGAACCAATCCGGAAGCGTCGCAGGAAGACAACTGGAAGCGATACAGTGCTACCACCTCTGGAAGTAGCAATTGCTTTAGCTTTATCAGAAACGGAAAGGAATGGAGGACGGGTTTTAGGACGTGCCACCACCCGCACTAACACCCGGACAACAACAAGTGGAAATAAGCCAAGGTATGAGTTTTTTCTCATTTTACTGTTTAATTATTCACCCGTTTTAGTTTTACTACTCCAACAGAACCTTTGTCTTAAAGACCCAAATTCTTAATCTAAGGGGAGGGTTACAGTCATTGAATTGCTAAGGTGTTGATTAAGTAAAGACCTTCAAGGAAATTTCAATCGTGAAAATTATCAATCATTGTGTGTCTAACATCTAAGGTTCTTTAGACGCTTTTTTACTATAAGTGTCATAGACTCAAAATCCTTAAATTTAAGCATGAAATAAGGATTACTCATCCTCTCCTCAGTTTCAAAGTATTTTATTCCTTCTTTTTTATTTGCTGGACCATGAACCTCTGTATTTGTAGTTTTGGGATCAGCTACAGCTATATGATGCTCATTGATATCAGTTCTGTGGAACTATACCCTTAATAAATGCAACCTTACTAAAGCTTAACAAACATTCTCATTATATCCTGTAGATATCCTGCGGCTGCTGAAAACACTATGCCACACCCTCCACGCCCCAACGAAGTACACCCTTCGATGTATTCTCCAAGAATGTCGTCGCGAGCGGAAGCGACACCGTATCCGTCCAATTATCCGCCCCAGCTCGGTCCTCGGCAAAGTATTCGATATCCTTTCCATCATGGACCCGAAGGTGCTCCTGGTTACCCAAGGCGTCCACGTTCCCCGTCTGAATTCCACCCGAACTCACCGCCCTATATTCGTGGTAGTGAAGGGCGCTATGTGCACTCTAATGAACCACCCGGGCGATATTATCAACAACCACCACCCCGTGGTTATTATATGCGACCTGGTTATGAAAGAGAAAGTGATGTGTTTTTTCAAGAAAAAGATGAGGGGAGGTCTGGTCCCCATGGTGCATCTAAAAGTCATACATTTAAAGCACAGGACTATAGAAGTATGGCATTAGATCAACAGCATCCTGTAGGGTATCCGCCTAAACGACATGTAGATCATCCCGGTAGACCGCGACCTGATGATCCGGAATATATTCAAGAAATGCGGAAACGTGAGGAGGAATATGGAGAACGGCTTCCGGATAAGTCGCCTTATCGTATGAGTACCGCCAAAAAACATTCTCCTGGTGAATACATAAAACCTCGTGAGAGAGAAGGCTCACCATCTTTTCGAGGGGGAGAGGACAGGGACCAAATGAGGAACCCTTATAGTATGGCACCGCCGAGAGCTGACGATGATCATCGTGCTTTATTCCGCGGAAAACCGAGTATTTCATATGGTGACTATGGAACTAGTTCTACGCGGACATCCGAATCAACCACAGTTTCTCACGATTACCGCACGGAGTCCGCATACAACCGTACGGCTTCCACCGGAGGCGGATCCGACCCTGGGGAATTTGTTACCATGGCAACAGCTGAAAAAGATAGTAATCTAATAGAGCCACGTTTGGATAGCCCTGGTGGAGGAGGTTTGGATGAATCTTCGAGTAATCTTGATACGGCTGGTTCAACGGCAAATGTTTTCGTCGACGAACAAGAGACTCCCATCGTGACGCCAAGCGATGACCACATGCTCACAACGTCGTCGTCATGACGACGGTGATATGTAGTTCTTTCATACGTACTCCTAATAGGGGAGTATAAAAAAACGAACAGAACAAAAAAAGAAGTGCTGATCACAGGCTACGTTATATGACTTCGCGTGCAGGCTATATATGCATACTGTGACCAATAAGAATTTGGAAATACGTGTGCTATGATTTGCACTTTCTTTTTTCCGACATTCTCCTGTCTTATACCTACATTTTTTATTTAGTTGTGTGTTTGTCCCCGTAGTTTGTGTGATTCTAATATAGTGTAAGGAGTAAAATATGTATAAATATATATTATACAACTCTTAATTTTTTTGTTCTTATATATATATATCAAAGCTCCCAGTTAAGACTGGCATTTCAGTATTATATTTTCTTCTTCAGTTAAGTTATTTTCCACAGTGCAAAAGCCTACTGAAAACGGTTCCATCTATATTACCGTATATGGTCAAGCTACTTCCATATTTGGAAATATGTACTCTAAATACGTTAATGTACAATACCTTACTTAGTAGGCATTTGCACTGTGTTTTTTGCCATTTCTACTTGGTTTGGTTTTCTATTAGTATACCACAACAGTTTCGTCGTCAAGTCCAAGAAATTGTTATGGCTTTTCCAAATGTCAGACCATGACTTATCAAACAATATAATATCAGACAACGTGACTTCATCTTAAAATTTTAAAAGCAAACCAAACACCATGCGAATCATTTATGTAATGTTCTAAAGCAATGAAAAATGTCTGGTCAAAATATCAAAGTCTCAATTCTTGCAATCATGATTTGACAATATGTATGACATTTGAAATTATGCGAATCCAATTATCGCGTTTATGATGTTTTTAAAGTTATTTTTTACTTGAAACTATTTCGTCACTTAGGTCTATTATTTGGGATGACAAGCTATCTGACGTACAAAGACTGTTGTTTATGCTCTCCATTATATGATGGAGATAAGAGTTAGGTTGATTTTCATATATATCATTTTTTATTGAATTAGTAATTTTTGCGGCCTTAGTAATTATTTTTATCACTATAATAATTGTTTTTATCTCGTTAATAGCATTTTTTACGTATGTCTAATATGGAAGACTCATAAAACAATGGAACATATTCGTAGAATTAGTTGCTAGCGTTACCCTCCTAATGATATTTTATCTCATTAATAATATTTGTTCAATATCCACGATTTATACGAAGATATACAGATATAATTAAAGTCTGGCATCTAGTTAGCCAACTTAGTATGATTTTTTTTATTTCTACGATATTAAAAACTGAGCAATATTTGTCTGAATTCCTAATTTTTTTATTTTTTACTATGACGAAAACATTTAGTCTAATAGTCTGCTCTAAGCTAGGACGACCGTGCAATGTGAATAACACCTCTCTAGTTATCTCTGCAACGAGTTTGTTAGCGTAACAAAATGCGTATATGATATATATAGCCTTTGCAAGAGCGAAACCCCAAGACAAATGTTGCCTCGATTTTTCAAAAAAAATTTGAACTAAAAAAAGGAAGAGTTTGCATCACATGTATCACATTGTAATGAGTTTTGTCTTGATTATTAGACTTTCGTACTACAGGACAGATTGTTATTCGCGATAATTCGGCCGTGATACTTCTAACTTTTTCTAAAATTTGCTCGTTAAAAGTTATATTCGCATTTGCACGGTTGTGAAAACATGGTCTAACGTTAGCCTATTATATATGTTTTTTTTTCTTACTTAAAATGACGTTTCTGTTCCTACCACTGTAAGTGGTTCTTATGTATTATGGTATCCCCAATTAATTTTTTCCAAGTCAGTAACGTTTGATTTCCATTGCCAATGCCTACAAAAAGCCCAGATGGGAAATCTCTGAACTGAGAAATTTCTACAATTTTTTTTGATTGATCAAGTGCGTATATCATAGACGTCCCTCCGACTCTTTGGGAAATTTTTTACCACGAGATACTCCCTAGTCTATGGGGCTTTTCAAGTATTAAGGCCCTAAGCATATTTAGCTTGGGTAAATAATGTGGGGCTCTTTTTTAGGAGAACGAGGTTGGGGTCGAGGGCAATTGCCCCTTTATACCCCATCCTCACTAGCCCATATTGGTAGTGAAAACCATGCGTTATAGTCTATCAGTTATTTTTTTAGAATTTTAATAATATCGTAAAAGAAAGACTTGTTATTACTATTATTATTAATAATGTTATTATATCATCATATAAGTATTTTTATTCGCCCTTTATGCTAAGAATTATCAATCGATGTTATTTTTATTATTGTTGTTTAGTCAGTCTTTAACTAATATAGCGCTTACACCATTTGGATAATAATGCCACACCTAAAGGCCTAAGCAACCGAATCTAATGTTTCATTCAGCCTCTCTGTGGGGCATTGGTTTTACTTTTGAATTAGTGTGTGCTTTCTAATAGTAATTTCCT
>JAUBWS010093321.1:0-11371 GCA_032270445.1 Darlingtonia californica | reverse complement strand
GGAGTTATCATCAGCAAAGTTACACAGTAATGCATCTTGTATGAAAAAGAACATGTCATTTAAAAATGTATTGAAAAAGAGAGGGCCTAAAATTGACCCTTGTGGTACACCTAGTTTTACACTTAACCATTTACTAAAGATATTTCCTAACCTAACCCTGTGAAATCTATTTGACAAATAACTATGAATCAAACACAAACTTTTGAAATCCACTCCATATGCTGAAAGCTTTGCAATCAAAAGATCGTGAGGGAGACAGTCGTATGCCTTGGATAGATCCATTAATATAGTACGGTTATCGATCTTGCCTCTACTGGACCAGCAAAAATCAATACACTTACAAAGTCTTACTTAAGAATATTTTAAAGATACATGAAACACAGATATAGTAATAAAAAAAAAAAAAAAAAAAAATTGAAAATTAAAATACATTAAAAAGAATGACAAAACAAAAAATTAAAAAAAAAGTCACCAAACAACTAATTATCAGTCGTACAATCGAAATGCCAGATTTTGGTTTCCCTTTCTCTACAGGGTGGCTAGTCCTCATGAATAGCTTACCGCTAATGACTGGTCTCCAAACCACATGTAACAGATCAAATTCATCACACTTTGTAAATCACATATATTTAAATCGCATACAAATAAATACTATCTATCTATCTATCTCTATCTATCATTAACCCAATGATTTTATGTCATACATCTTAACACCATTTAAAACCGCCCACATGCTCTCTCGAGATACGGTGTGTCCACAGTTGTCAGAGGGTGTTCGTCTCTTTTTCTCCTCCGTCTACAGCTCCGTTGGGAAAAGCCACTTTTCAATTTTACGATTCTTCGCAAAGATCTGCATGATGGAAATCGGCCTGTGTTAGCACCATTAGCACGGTATATTATGCCTCCTATTGAAGCTCTTACGTGAAATCATAGTCCGTACAAATCTCTTTTTAGAAACTCTGGTGAAATTTGTAATGCATTAGCTATTAGCTATATTGCTGCTACCGTTTTTTGCCATTTGGGACAGTCTGTGGGACTGCTAGCTTCGGTCCCTTTAGAGCACATATCATACAAAACAGTTAGAATAAATTGGACATTCGATAAGTCGGACATTTTTTATTCATTCTTTGTATATATTCTCACTTGCTCCCTTGAGTGTGCCACTTATTAAGAGTACTCTGTATTTCCAAAATGATTAAAAATTCCCTGCATCCAAGTTAATAATGTATCTCATTTTAAGACCGCCGTCGATTACTATGGATTAATAGTTTTGAATCAGATTAGATCAAATAGCGTAAGGATGCGTATCTATAAATAGACTAAATTAGAAAATTGTGGGATCGAAATGCAGACAAATATTTGATAAACACTGTATAGAATTGACATTCTCCATTGTATTGCAAAGACTTATGTGATCGATTTGCGGACAAACAGTGTGACGTATTCGTATCTGAGCACTATTGACATTTGTGATGAAAAGAAACGAATATGCATAAGTAGAATCAGTGCTGTTAAAGGAATTATACGGGTATGAAACAGGTAACATGACAGAAGATATGACTGAAGATCGTGTAAAATGGCGATCTTCGCTAAAAGCTGCAGGTCAAACACACGTCTGATGTTTCTGATGACTATAAACGGATAGTGAGCGATGAGTGAGTGATAAGGTAGAGTGTTCCATTGCTTTTAAAAATGCTAGCGTCAGCCTGACTTCTTGAATAATATTGTTTGCTTAATCCTTTTTATTGTTTTCTCAATCATTCACGGAAATCGTATTGTCTAAGTTTTAATTTATTATTTTATAACGCAAACATCCTGGGAAGACGAGAATTCAACCGATAAAACTCAGAAAATCATAAATAAGAAAAGTTCTTATGAACAAAGTTCCTATCAAAAGACACGATTTTACTCCAAACATTCACGTTCACAAAGATACGCTATTAATCATAATAGTGTATCTTTGTGAACATAATACTCTTATAATTAACTTTCTTATAATTAGCTTCCGCATAACAAATTTACTGTGTAAATAGTTTATTTACACAGCAAAACGAAGACATCAAATTGTTCTTATAAAAAATGTTCTTATGTCTAAAGCGACCATTTTTCACAGTTTAAATGGATTTTCAAAGTACGATGTAACTTTAAAACGAGAAACGTGACCGGAGTTCAAAGGACATAAATCTCAAGGAATCATGTAACTTTAAACGTGAAACGTGAGCAGAAGTCTAAAGGACATAAGTCTAAAATCAACGTATCAATCAAGTCACCTTTCAAGAGGAAATAAAAAACACCTGCTGTTATAAACCAGCCAAACAATAAAACGGATACATTCTATCCAATAAGATGTAAGGTTACGTTAGTAACAAAATAAAAACAAACTCTTGTCATCCGTTCTATTCAAAATCAAAACACCTGCCGTACTTTAACATATGACCCCATCAATTCACACTTGTAGTGCCAATCCACCAATAAGCGTCAACTTGAAGCGTCAACCAATAAGATTCTAGTTCTATTTAAAGTCCCTTGATTACGGCAATCTTCAGTTTTTGCTCAGATTCGTGCTGAGATTACCGAAGAACAAATACCAAAAGTGCATCATGATTCTCACAACATTTTCTGACAGATCGCCATAAGCAAGAGGTTAGAGTTTTATTTTTTCTCTCATTCTTCTTTGAAATAGTCCTAACATTCATAAGCAAATTATTGTCAATACATTATTTAACGTTTGAAATCGTAGTTTTATCTTAAGAATTTATCAAAACAAATTTATTTCATGTAAATTGATTTTCTTTTTCTCTCAAATTCTCTCCCTGATCTGTGGATGAAGTCCACCGGGCACTACGTTCACAGATTAATATGGTAAATTGCAACTGGAATAGCGGATTTTCTGAAAGAAAGAAAAGACTCTTTTGTTAAATAGAGTTGTTAAGTTATCTGTATCAGCGTATTAACAGCACTGATTCTATTTATACACGTTTCTTTCCTTTAATACGCTGAGTAAGATAACTCAACAACAGAATTTTAAGGTAGGTTTCCATAGAGCTGCATTTTTCGCTGAGGCTGAAAAATATCGTGAGCATTTATCACATCTATTTCCATGAAGCGTACTTTTTACTTGACGTGTATTTTTAAACAAAGAATCGTAAATAAAAGAATTTGTAAACAAAAGGTTATGTTAAAAGAAAAAGGTTGCATGTGTTTTTAACATCTGTTCTATGGTTGACAAAGTTGAACACGTTATCTCGTTTACATCCGCTAGCTATGGAGCCATTGCATTTCATGCACAATAAGCTTTGATGACTGTGCAAAAGGAAACAGAATACTGCAAAATGATTGGTTAAGCTTGGTTCTCACTATCGGCTAACCATCGGCTAACCATAGTGCACATGATTTCTTAGCTGATTTTGGTGACTATTTCTACCAATCGAACTTTAATTTTTATAGTTTCCAGGCTTCTAAATTACTTACCTTTATGAACGTCTGCCGATAGACCAAAACGAGGGCAAAAATATCCAGAACGGTTTATCCGATAGACTAGGCTGACGCTAGCATTCTAAAGAATGTTAGAAAATTTCGGGATAGCTCAGTTGTAATCGAAAGGTTCCTGGTTCGAGCCCGACCCTCGGCCACTCGGCGTACGAGTAGCACGGGGAAAGTTATCTGATCTGTGCGGTAAGTGAAAATGGGAACTGATGGTAGGTGTGGCGCTCCACCTGGGTAAGTAATCTCCGATATCAGGCGCAATTTGAAAAGGGGATTGACTCCCTCGTCGACTGGCTGATACCAACAATAGACTTACTTCTCCCTAATTACTTACCTACTTAACATTTGTACATAACGACCATAAATACATGTCGTTAAAATTTTGAAAATGTGAACGTTCTCATATGTCAATCCCCCTCCCCTGTTCGCTTTGTCGCTTTTTCAGAGACCACCCTAGCCCCACGGTGAAAACTCAATGATTGAATGTCCCCAATGCACTATCAAGACTTTCATAAAAACTTGTAGGTCTTGTCAAAAAACGGTAAGCATTAAGCGTTAAAAATTTGGGATATCACCATATCACCCCACACCTTCTTCCTTTTTAATATTTATCTAAACATTTCCCGCCCACAATTCTTCAAAAAACAACAAATTAATATAAACGACAAAGATTTCTAACTTTCAAAATATCAATAATACTATATAGCTAAGAAAATGAAAACTATTTTTATAATCTAAACTCAAAACACATGCGCACTGGCTCAAGCCCGTAGCTATGGGGGGACAATTTTTTTTAGGCCCCCCCCCCCCCCTCCCGACAAAAAATCCTACATGAATGATTTTTTCGTTTATTCTATTATGTTGTATCAACTAAAACCCTTAAGTTTCGTTCACAAGAGCTAAAATAGTGCGTTTTCCAGCTATCTAAGGCACCCACAAATCCAAATTTTCTCACCCTGTCACAATTTTAAGCAAAAAGAACAACAACAATTGTGTCGTTTGGCAAAAAATTATTTTTTCAGCAATCCTTGGCACAATGAAAAATTGAGAAATTCTATGTCACACCAACGAATAAAGATTTTTCATGTAGGCGGATTTCTATTACTTGATCAAAACCAGTGCAGTTTCCGGCAATCTAGGAGCTTTAGATTGCAAAATTTTTTTGCCCTTCAGAACCAACCAGTGGTGGCCCTTCTGCTGACTCTTTCTTCGAATGTCCCTCCTGGGAAAATTTTCTCGGCGGAGTTAAGGCACGTCCAATTTTGCCTAAAATTATCCTATCGTTTCCAGATAAACCCCAATCCAATTAAGAAAAGCAGACATTTTTCCCTGATTTATGTGAAGCCCTTTATGTAAAAGATATTTCATTCTCAATACAGTTTTTGTATGTGGTTCTGACCAATACACTATTTTCATATCAATGTGTTAACCCTACCTGTACTGGGGGGGGGGGGGGGCTAGTAGGCCCGCGGTCAATATCTCTTGATAGGATAATGATATCAACTTGAAACTTAGTATGAAGCTAGTCCTCAATAAGAGTTGTAACAAAATCATACTCAAAAAGTATTGCTTGCTATGGTTACTTGATGACGTCATCATATAAAAAAGTACAGAGAAAATACATGTATTTGCTTAAATCACTATATCTTCTGAAGTAAAAGAGCTTTTTCAAATCTGTTTTCATATTTAGAAAGCTTAAAGAAAAATGTTTCCTACATTTTCATTAGAATTTAGAAAAACTCAAGTTCTGACCATTTATAGCGCGCCAGAAACATCAAAAATATGTTTTTGATTTTAGCACGCCATATTGAAATTATGACGCCATATACAAAATTGATGACGTTTGCAGATTTCTTTTAACAATATACGACTATTGAAAAAGTTTCATGTCAATACCTTTTGTCTATCAAAAGTTATGATCTGTTTAAGATTTGCTGAATTTACAGTATAATAGGTTACAGCTCACCTTGGGTTCAATAATTAAGCATAATTAAGCCGATAACTATAGTAAACACTTGAAATTTTACTAATATCTTCCCAATAAAATTTTATTAATATTTAGAAAGTTTCAAGTTCGTAGAATGTGTGGTTTTGGAGATATTTTTCCTGGAACAAAACTGCGGGCCTACTAGGCCCCCCAGTACAGGTAAGGTTAAAAAAATACTTTCATTTTTTGTGAAAAATTGTGTGCATAAATTTTCAAATTACTTCATCGTGAAAATAAATTGATGCGAAGTATCCTAAATTTTGGGCTTTGAGCGAATCGCAAATGTTTCTTCCAGTGAAAAAAATTTCTGACATTAAAGTAAGTTTTGGACGCTTGTGGCTGGAAAGACCAGATGTAAGATAAAAATGTTTGGAATGGTAGACTTGGCCGGTGAGTTCTTAAAGCTACCGAAACATTCAGGATTGTAAACATTTTTCAAAATGCATTTGAAATATACTCTCTCTAGGTCTCTAATAAAGTTTCCACCCAGGACATTCTCGTTTGTTAACTTTCGTGAAATTTTCCATCCAGGCATCCTAAGACATTTTTCTTAAGTGTAATTTTTAACAACTTTACAGTTTAGGAACTTCAATAATGAAAGAATTTTCAGTTATAGCTCTTTTAATTTATACAGAAGCATCCAGCGAGCCCAAAACACTAAATATCTGTTCTTTTTTTCCAGGAAGACCATTCTTAAAAAAGATCTAGCAACAGCCAAATGATCTCAGAAAACCTCAAAAAATCTAAAACTACTTAAAGAAATTTTAACTTTTCTGAACACATCATCACGTGTTATGACGTCAAGAAAATCTTTCGGTATATTTTTACATTCCAGATCCTATTAGCGAAAGTCTATATGGCTCCAAAAGTTTGACAGTGACATATAAGCATACTGTTTCACGTGGCATAACTTTTTCCGACCATGTGTCACAGATGTATATCTTATAGTAAAGCAGAAAAGGTCAACATGCAAAATATCACTTTAAAATATTAACTTTGCCTACTTTAAATAATATCATAGGTGAATTCGGGTTATATCATATGTAAACTTTAATAAAAGCGGATTGGAAAATGATAACCCCGCTTTCTCCAGCGTTCACTTTAAAGAATTTACATTAAAATTAAATTCTGTGACGTCGCAATGAAACAAAATATATTTAACGTCACTTCATACTGCACACTATCTTCGAAAACATTTTTTTAGAGAGTACAGACGTGTTGTATAAGAAGCCGTTTAGTAAGCAATATAACTGGAATCGATTTGTGAAAACTATGGAAGAACAGCGACTTGGGTCATGTTCTCAAATGGAAGCGTTGCATAATAAGAACAAGCATTTAGGGGAAAAGATTAAAGAAAATAACGAGGGAAGACATATTGCTATGTGCAAGAGATGTATATGATCAGTTACCTAACGTTTTTAGATCACCTATGATCATTCTGTTTCTTCCGAGGATTATCTAAATTTTAACTTAAATCGTTTTAAGCTTGTAAAGCTGTTGCAAATGCTTCTCACTTGCAACTACGAAATCAAAAACATACAAATAGTACACGACCATAACTATTTTAAACTATTTCTAAGAAAATAACATTTCAGAAAAGCCATCCGCCTAATACCGCAAATTTTGTGTTTTAGGCGCTTAAATTTTGGAAGTATTTGAACAAGACGAACCTTCTCGCAACAAGAGAATTCCGCAAATTTGCAGAATTAGTAAGTGAAATAAAATCGAACAATTCTACGATTCAAGAATACAAGCAAAACGTGAAAAAATGCAATGAGTTAATTGACCGAGCTAAACATTTCACGCAAAAGCGGGACTTAGACATACGAATTCAAAGCAAAAAAAGTTGCCAGTCACCAAAAAAAAGCCTTCTCCTCAACTACAAGCTCTCTGAATTGTAGACTAAAGTCAGCAAACAGGATGACGAAATTTTAGAAATGAAGAATAAAATTCAGGAGTTACAGGGGATTGATAAAATGTATGTGAGCCTTGATGCCAAGATAACATTAAAGGAAATGTTATTCGAAGAGAAAACGAGTGTTTGAAAAGGAAGCTCCAACAGAAGGAAGAAGAGCTCAAACGTAAGGAAGAAGAAAAATTGGAAAAATATAACTTTATTCAGCAGAAAGAGGAAGAATTCAAGAAACAAATTGAACAAATTAAAGCAAAAAATAAAATTTTGACAAGAGTTGCGAATGTATTTAAGCAGAAACACGCCGACAAAAAGGATGTCAGTGAAGATACAAAGCATAAAGATAGAAGAAGTCTGAGAAACCTGGTATTTGGGATTTTTATAAGAAAACGATGAAATGACAGGCATGTGGAAGAAAAACTGGTTGATGCCATGATCGATAAAGACATTCCCTCTTCTTCCAAAGTTATAAAAAGATAAAAACAAAGTGTATTTCAATTTTTTTAGTATGCATGATAGATATGAATATTTATGAAGAATTTAATTTTATAGGAGACTTTCTTGTTTTTAGTAACATTCAATTCTTTAAAAGTTAAGCCATCCGTTTGCCTGTAAGGGTGTCCATGAAGGCAGAACATTCATTGAAATTCCTTTATAGAACTAAGTTCTTTGAGACAATTCGTAAAAAAAGCTTAAAAGTAACTGCGATAGCCGAATCGGTAGTAGAGCCTAAACAAAGCGGTCTAGTAGGTGCATATTTTACTTCAAATCACTATAAACAGGCCCTATTGAACTAACTGATGGTCGTTGCGGATATCTACAGCCCTAACACCTATTTTTTAAGAAATCAACTGTTCTTCTAACTCAGTAGAATTCTGTCAGTAGTTATTCATAAGATGTCCGTTATTAAAATAAGTAAAACAAGCAACCTAGGGTCAACTTTCTTGATGCGTGCAAATTCAGCATGTACGCAGTTTGACCGTACTAAAAAAGAAAGATGGGTTCAATAGTAACATCATCTTTTCAGTAAAACGTTAAAAGAAGACAACGGAGCGTCATTTACAGCCGAGTATTTTTGCCGTTTTTGACGAAATTTTCGTTACGTCCACGCATATAAACATTGCGTACATGTGGTGATCGCAGACCTTAAGCTCTATAAAAAAGAAATTTAGTGTGCAATTCACTGGATTTCACATATTTCGGTTTGCGATCGGTGTTTTCTAATTAATCAATGTACATCACAGATTTTGGTCGTAACTAAGGACGTACGTTTCATATCCTTGCACTTAGCACATAATAGTCTTACTTCTTCAAGAATTAAACATCTTTTATTGTTGATAGCTACAGCTTTCTCATAGCATCTAAGGAAATAAACAAACTTATTAAACAAAATAATAATCTCGACTTGTGGTCGATCAGATGGGGCGATGACCTGAACTCAGACCCAATGAATCGAGATGATAATGATGATGTTATTATTCACTCAGGATAGCCCCTTCAGTTATTCATGACCTACTATCAACGAGGGTCTTGACTTCCTGGAAACCATTCTGAATTAACAGTGATTGGTGAAATTCACTAACGAAAGCCTCGCAAGACTCGGAACCCCAGTTCAGGCGACCAGCGCCTCAACCGTTCGGCAACGGCTCAAATCTTCGACGCCTTTAAGTGGCTTTCGGCGATAAGAATTTCGATTTCAGTACCTCTTCAAACTTTCAGGAAGTATGCTCAATTTTATTTGACAAAAACTGCGTGATGAATTTTTTTCCAAAATTATTTGATAAATGTTTTTCACATCATTGTACAGAGAAGAAAACAAATCAGGGTATTTGAAACCTTAGATTATTTTTGTATTACCTGAAGGGAAACATTTTTTGCCGAATTTAATTTTAGGCACAAATCCTTAATACTTTGCTATGGTTGTATAACAAATTTTTTCCAACATTAAACATTGAAGAAGAAAGGAATTTGTCCCTAATATTTTCCGAGATTATGAATTGGACATATTCCAACGTTGAATCAACCCTGTTAGGATTACAATGACAGGAAAAATACATTGTACATCTGTTCTTATATCAGAAAACCGTTTATAAGAAAACTCTAAAAACAAACTAAAATAAATTGACCTCTCTATTTTGAAGAAGTCCAATAAAGCAAGTTAAAAAATAAAGTAGAATACTGTGCTATTTGCTTGGATCCTTATTTTTTTCAAAAAAAGGCTTGTTAAGCAAAACACATGGTACAGAGAAATATATTGTTTACTCGCTATTTTGTTGTTGTCGTTGTGTTCTTGTTTTTGTTGTTTTTAACGAAAGGTTTTTCTTCCTTTTTCCAATTGCACCCTTTTTTTGAATTCATCAGTGATGTAAAACTAATTTCTTTTTATGCCACCAATATTATCTTATTCATTTTCATCGGAAAAGATCATAAACATATTTGAAATGAAAAAGTTATTCTTGATTTGCTTTAGTATGGTACATGCAGCTATTCGTGCGTTATAGTTAAACTGATTCAAACAGATTTCCCGTAATGGCGATAACTCAAATAACGACAGAAAAAACCCTGAGAATTCTTTTGGCATTGATAATTATTGTAACACATTTAGCAATAGCTGTGGTAGTGTTGGTTTCCCCTGATCTCCGTTCAAAAAAGTCTAACCATCTGTTGCTAAACTTGAATTTTGGGCATATCTTCACTGGCTTGTTTATATGTTTACCAAGTTTTTTTGGTGTCGATTTCAGAGGCAATAGTCATTATCTATACGCTGGCTATGTTTATGGTATATCAGGTCTTCTGATGTTGACAATCGATTGTTGTTTGGTCATAAAGTTCCCTTTCAGATACAATTCAATGCACATCGGCGTACATATTCTTATGGTGGTGTTGAGTCCTTTTGCATTTGTTGTACTTGTGGTTAAATCACTACTGACAGCTGATGCATCTTCCACTCATATCGTATTAGACAATGATTTTATGTTGATATTCATATATACTATACCAATTGTATCAATTAGTTTATTGATCCCAAATCTATTTGTATTTACGACCGTTCGTAAACAAAAAATAAAAATTCAGTCGTTAAAAGTTTCATCTACAGGACCAAAACTATCAAAAAACGTAAGATCAAACCGAGTGACTAATACCAAAACGAAAGAGATAATTGCATTTTATATTTGTTTGGGATGCGTAATCACATTTGCAATACTCTGGTTCCTAGCATAGTTGATTGTATTGGGTAGATATTACTTTGGTTTAAAAGTTAATTATTTCTATCTCAACTTGTCGATGATAATGGCAAACTTGAATCCCATTGCAGACGCCCTAATCTATGTTTGGTTTAACAACGACTTAAAACGGCATTTTAAAAAGATCTTCCTCAACCTATCTGTTCGTGCTAGCTCTCGGAACTCGAACGTAGTCAATCCATGAAGGTGGTCAAATCTATCTTCTTTTGTTGATATAATTTCAAAGCATAGCCCAACTTGATAAAAGATTTGCAGAATTGATAAGAGTAAACGTTAATAAAGATGATCCAAGCCATGATTTACAATATCATCTGTTGTTGATTTTATTGGATGCCACTGTATTTGTACCCGGAAGGCTAAATCTTCATTGTTAAGAGTGTTAAAACTAAATGGAACACCCAAGGGGACAAAAACTGAATTATGGAGAGTATTTTGAACAAAATGTAAGTTGAATTGGCCAATGAAAATGGCTCGTTTTTTACCGAGTCTACATTAAGTTTTGTAACACGGTATATTTCTATTTATTCTACTTATTGCAGGCTAAAGGTACAGGCTACATTTTTTAGATTCTTGTTTATAAGTCGAAGTTAATATCGAACTACTGAGGAGTGTACAATCTGAACATCAAAGAGTGAAAAAGAGGGTCTTTGGAGGAGATCTTTCCTCGTGGTCTAGGGAATTAAAAAGAATCAGTGATGATGATGATCTCTTCCTACAAGATCGAAAGGAGCTAATAATGAT
>JAUBWS010093310.1:0-11372 GCA_032270445.1 Darlingtonia californica | reverse complement strand
ACAATCGAACCGAACAATTCTTACCTTGACCAGCCAATATGATGGAGATAATAGCAACAATAATGGGACAGGCAGCACCATAAAGCATTTTTCCTTGTTTTTTAATTTGTATTGATATTTGTACGGTTTCTCAAATGATGGGTTCTGAAAATTATTTCAAAACACCGATTGTAGCTAGAGTGGTCTACACCACAAAACTACAAAATTCATGACAACTAGCCATTGTTCAAAGTTTTATAACTAAAATTAAAAAGAAGTACAGAACGTCCATTAAACGCGTAAACCAATATAAAAACTTCAGTAGACTAAATGACTGAAGGAAGAGACATTCATCCGGATAAGTTTCTTTTTTGCCTGTACCAAATCGGTGTTGTCAAAATGTCTGAAAATCACAAAATTTAGGATAGATCTGGAACGGGCAAGAATTATTTCATAAAACTTTGTATATTTTGATGTACACTATAGGTACACTAATAAAATTTAAACTTGAGTACTTTAGGATCAAATAATCAATGCATGATTTTGATCACATCTCACTCGTATCATGCATTTAGATATTTAAATGTTCGTTACGTATTGCAATAGAGTTCAAGTTTCATAATATAATTGGATGAGTAATTTTTGCACTAACTGGAAAAATAAGCAACTCAGCGACCTAAAAAGAGACAAGCAGGTAGTCAACTAGATACATCTAAGTTGCCCCAATTGAAAATCTAAAAACTGGAGTAACTCAAGATCAAATAAATAATTTTCCAAACTACCAAATAGATCCTAAGTAATATTGTTACATTGACACAATGAATAAAGTAATAGATATTTCGATCCCTTATTTTATTATCCCCAAATTCGGAGTGATTAGATCATCTTTTATTTAAAGTGCAGAAACAAATAGAACATAATACAAAACAATATAATATTAGACTCAGCAGGTCTCAATAATTTAAAATGTGCCAGCATGCAACAGTAGTGCTTTAAATACCCCCCTTTCTCATACAGATCATTAGACGTTGCACCTGTTTACGTGCAAACACTTGTGTTACTGTTAAATTGGACCATTTTTGATAGACTGTTCTATCAACCTTATCACTTGACTTATAATTAATCAATTGAGGCTTCTATCGCTAAATGATTGCAAAGTCCAAAAGCACTCAGATTTTTCAAATTTTTACTATCTCCTACATGAAGTCTCCGAAGTCTTAATCTAAACTAATCCCCGAAATGGCATAGACTGAGACGTGGATTATAATACTGGTTTTTGTCTTCAGAAATGAATAAAGATCTCAATATAATAACCTAAACTGCAGAGTACGGATTAGCGATTTGCACTTCACAAAATGTGAACCTATTTTAAGTTTCAGCGAAGCCTCATCCCAAAAACCAGCAACAATGCAAAGCTGAATGTTTGTTCTTTCTTCAAAATTTACTCAGCAACAATTTTTAAGCAAAACAAAGTTCAAAAACTCATGGTAAATCGTTAGTAGGAAATTATTTTGGCTATCAGAATATCAAATCGGAATTGAAAAATGTTTTCTAGCTTAGGAAATATAGCCCTTCAAAGATAACCCATAAAATCAAAATTTTCAAAAAATCTTGAAAAGTGTGATGACATAATCACCTCATGATTAAGTTCTTAATAATAAAACATGCTTAACGATTTTTATTTTTAAAAACTAGTTATATGGGGCTACCTCCCCTTAAGAAAAAAAGTAGTCCACAAGTAGTCCACATAGTCCACAAGTAGTCCACGTGGACGTGTCCGGGGTATATTTGCTACCTGTCCGAGGGTAAAAAAAGTGCTGTCCAGGGATAAAAATTTGCCATTTCCGGGGGTCTAAAGTGAAATATCCGGGGGTCTAGGCCAAAGAAAGTTTATATCGTCCACCCCCCGTGTACGGACAAAAACTGGAAAAGCCCAATCATTCTTTTTAGAAAAACAACAAACAGCACCAAAAATACAAACAGAAGGTAGGGGTGAAATAACTCATATCATAGAAGATTCCACTGATGAAAATAGGAAATTCACCTTTCAGTTCCAAAAATTTAATCAGTTTTATAGATAGACTCTTATCTCTATATTTTATAATGATTTATTCGCCTTCCATACGTCATATACATAAAATCCTTCTGTCTGCCTAAAAATAACTATTAAAAAAATAATAAGTAAAGCATAATACATTACTAAAATAAAACTATTTAATTGTAAGGAATTTTTGCGGTCATTTTAATTTCGTGGTGTTTGTGAAAATTGCATCTCGATTCGAGGGATTTTAATTTCGCTGTTTAGAAAAATAGAAAAAACTTTTTAGTTTGTGCGTGTCGAAATTTCAAACCTAATTTAAGATTTTGTCGTCGCACAGTCAACTAGAAATGGACTTAAAAACGACTAGATTTAGAGCGTTATTAAAATTACATGCCTTTAAATCACTTTGTTTTGTAAAAAATCGAAGAAAATGATGTTCTTTTCTAATATTTCTCTTGTAGATGAATTTTGCAAATCAATGGGTATTACACAATATTGTCGTGTAAAATATCCTGATATTGTGAAAATGGAAATGTGGTTAGCAAAAAATTATGAAATGTTCAGAAATAAACCAATATCTCCTATGATTTTGAAGATAGAGGATGAAGAGCGAATTATGGATTTGGAGGGAAAAGAAGTGGAGGCTGAAGAAGGTCTCTACACACATGATGGTCTTCTAGATTTAGAAGACTCGATAGACCGGTTTATTTCCTACGAGTTGTCTTGTGTCGAGGACTTAAAACGTTTTACAGAAATATCAATGCAAATGAAACTGAGTGTGAGGGCGATGTTTGATCCAACAGTCACTCCAACATATAATGAATAAATAAAAATAAAGTATAACTTACTATATGCTTACTTTTTTAACCACAGACGTAAACATTTTCACTGCTCAATGAAACTCAAAATGCTTTAGACTATAGATTTTTGGAAACATAATCACAATATTTATCAAGAACATCATATTTGTTGTCTAATATCTCCCTCTATTCAAATTTATACCTTTTTTTAGGATAAGAATGAAATTGGCATAGTTAAAATTATTTTCGGTTAATAAACGCTTTTTTATATACGCACAGCTCTTATAAGCATATCGGGGTGAAATCGTCTTTTTTTAAGAATACTAAAAGCATACCCCTTGAGCTTAAGCTCAACATTTTGGTGAAAAATTTTTTTCATCGGGGATTTCATTCGGTCACAGCAGTTTTTTGTCTGTGGCTATCAACATTTATTGGTCAGACCAGATTCATCGGTTTAATCATTTACTGGATTATTTCTAATGATTTCATGCTAACTTTTGTTTTCCATTATAAATAGATTTTAATACAATAGCGCTTTCGTATTGGACGTTATTGCGGTTTTGCGCCCTTTGAACTATTTCTTAATTTCCTTATTTTGATTTATTGCTATAGGCATTACGAAGAATTAGAGTTAGAATTAGTATTCTTATTTATTATAATTTCCCGGAGAAGCGGGATAGCCTGTATGATTAGTTAATAGCCCAATTAATTACTTTTCACAAATTAATTAAGCTGATGATCAATCTCATTTACGGGTTGAACTTATTATTTTTAATGACATTACAAATTACTTTGAATTTAGATCAAATGAAAAACAAATATATTTGCTCGTTTTATTTGGGTGACAAACATTATTACCCAGGTAATACTTTTTATGTTTCCCTTTAAAATGTTAATGTAAGTAGCAAATGCAATTAAACACAACTAATATTTTGCTTGACAAATGCTGTCCATAACTGAAATTTACTTAAACTTTGCTGTAAAAAATTATGCAATTTTTATTCAGGCCTTACTTAAAAAAATACCACACTTAACTTAAACTTGAAACAACATCAAAAAATAAAAAAGTCACATAAATATTTCTACAACATTACTTTTTATTTCTTGCAGGGATCCCTTTTAACAGCCGTATTCAAGATGCCAGGTAATAATGAAAAACATGTTCGTTTGTACAACCTAATATCTTCAGAAAGTAACTAATTTTTTGTTTCCTTTTTCCATATTAGCAAAACACACAGGAAGAAACTGATGAGTATTGTTAAAATGAGAGTAAATGAAATCAAAAAGGACGTAAAACGTTTGTTTGGGAAATCTATAAGTGTGAAAAAAAACGGTACCAAGCTTCGTTACTTGATTGGCTGTCCCGAGGAAAATTGTGCGTACTTTAGTGAACATGTAGCGAGACATTTATAAGGGAAAAATCATTCATGGTCTGCTCCACTGGCGTCTTCCTTTCAATCGATGGTCGTTAGATTATATTGTGATATGACAAAGGTATTGAAGTCGGGAAACGAACCGCTGCCATGTAACTTATGTAAAGGTGAGCATAGACGCTTTTTGACTATGATGTTCAACGCTTTCTTGCAAGGAGAATTAATGCTGTAACAATTAATTTTACTTATCATGGGAAGGGAGTGATGGCTTTTTAGAAGTGGTTACATGGATGGATGGATGGTTTTTACACAAACTTGCGTTTTCTTCTATTCCAAAGTCAACTGAATAAAAAAAAATCTTTATGAGCAAAACCTAGTAGAATATCATTCAAGTTGCAAGACATGGCTATGAAAGACATCCTTATGTTTGAGCTAGTATGCCCACAGTCTTTCTCCAGGGAAAATATCTCCAAAACGAAAAGATTCTACGAAATTGAAACTTTTTAACTTTCAATTAAATCTTATTGGAAAGATACCTTATTCATACTAATTTTCGAGCGGATTTAATTTCGCGATTTTTTTATTTTCCATTGTTAAAAACAATAGGCTATTGTTATAAAACAATAGAAATCGCGAAAATCGCGAAAATTAGTACGCGCGAAAATTAGTACGAATAAGGTATTCCCAAAATTTGTTATCATGATTATTTGCTTAAAATTATGCAAATAATGAAATTATGCTCAATTATTGAACCCAAGGTAAGAACTGTAACCTATTTTACTGTAAATTCAGCAAATCTTAAACAAGTCATAACTTTCATAGATAAAATATATTGACATCAAACTTTGACAACAGTCGTATATTGCTAAAAGATAACTGCTGTTGTCATCATTTTAGAATCTGGACGTCATAATTTCAATATGGCACGCAAAATATTATTGATGTTTCTTGCTCTTTCTATGGTCAGGACTAGATTTTTGTCTTAAATCTGATGCACTATTCATAAAAGCTTATCTTTTTAGCTTTCTAAATATAAAAAGAGATTTAAAAAAGCTCTTTCAAGTTGGAAGATATGGTGTAAGCAAGTACATGTATTTTCAGTGTTATTTTCAATATGATGACATCCGGTAACCATAGCAACCATTTATTTTGAGCCTGTTTTTCTTACTACCCTTATTTAGGACTAACTTCATACAAAGTTTAAAGTTTATATCATTTATTTATTTATCGAAAATACAATTCACAGGCCAATTTAGGCCTCTACGAATCGGTCTTGTTTACAAGTATTTTTTTTAAATAAAGTCCACAACGCGGACTTCCCCTCACACGCCATTTGAAGGTCTTGTCATTTTCTTTCTTGTTCTTCTCCTCTGCCTTCAAATGCCATTTTTTTACCAACTCCCTTTCTGTTTTCGTCAAATCTTCAGTGATCTTGATATCGAAGCTTGGTTGTAATTTGCGCAAATTTCTTAATTTTTGCATTTTGACTTCCTCACTTTGTAAACATATCATTAATGGTCAATATCTCCAGTTTTCTTCTCGTTCTTTTGTAAATACTCCTATTATCTGCGATTTTATTACTTTATCCTCAACATGCTCTTTATCATCTCTCTCCGTCTCCTCTGGTGTTTCCTCCATCGATTCGTCTACTCCATGTATTATTAAGTTACAGGCTCTTGATTTGATCTTTCTTTCCTCTTCCCTTTCTTCTTTCAAAATTTTCTTGATATTTTTGGTAGTGGTTGCCGTAACTTGCGCATAGCTTTTGTCTTGTTTTTTCCCTTCTTTCTTTTCTTTTACCTCTTCCAGAATCTCTTCCATTCTTTTCTCCAACCCTCTAGCGTACTTTGCGTGCAGTTTTCTTTCATTTTCTGCATCACATTATCCGTAGTGCTTTCTTCTTTCTCTTTCCTGATATCTACTATATCCTGTAACTTAGGTGAGATCTTAACACAATTCCGGCATTGGGCGCTTCTTGATTTAAATGTAAGGCAAAGTTGAATTTGATACAGCGGTAGTTCGGAACATGAATAATGGACCAGTCTATCGCATTTTCTGCATTTCAGCATATCCCTTCTTTCATTATTTTCAATACATCCTGATTGACTGCATTTTTCGGTTTTTGAAGCGAATTTTTCTTTATTTTCGTTCATTTTTTCTTTTATTTTTTACAACATTTTTAGACCTCCTAAAACACGTCCGATCTATTTGACGTCAGATTTATGAAATCATTATAAATATAATTATAATTATATAAATATAATTATAGCCCGCGTACCTACTAGCACGAACAAAATTGTCTAAAAATAGTCTCAAAATGGTTTATCGGATAAACTAGTCTTCCTTTAGTGGGCCCGGTATTTTGTACATTCGGGAATCAAAGAACAACAAGAATTACAGGCAATTCGATGAGAAAAACCTTATTTCTTTATTTCCGCCATAGCGAGTGTATTGCTGTCGATCTTAGACGATGTGGACAGCGCATATCCCGGAATTAATTTTCATGGAACATACATGTAGAAAAGAAAAATATATAAAAAATGACAGTGACTAGTTAACTGCAATATATTTAATGATGCAACATCGATAATCAAGATATCCATAAATTTTTGGTATCACGAGAATAAAAGAATAGGAGACCAAAACGTTTTTAGGTCTTAGATAAACCCAAAATTGGGATAAATGGTCGTTTTTCCTCAGTCATGTCACAAACGTAAAAAACAATATCTCATAAGATCTTACTTAATTTCTTTCTTTTACCTTTTCTTAACCAAAACAACATTAGATACACATTACGATTAATTAAGAATTAATGACATTCGACCCTTATAGTATAAATGCCGTAGGAAGTAAATTTTTATTAGGGAGCAAGCGTTTCAGTGTCACCGCTAGGGCCAACCTTAGTTTAGGCCGAGGGAAAATTAGTACCACAAAATTACGTGGAAATGCAATAAAATTTAGTGAAAGTAAAGTTCTGAGATTAAGTAATTGGAGGGGGTAAGCATACCATACCATTGCCTCGCGTCTCTTTGTTAACACACGGGGTTAAAATTACGGGGTTCGTGGAGGTTTTTGCAAGTTGTTGTCTTCCAAATACGTTTAAGCCTTCTAATGTGTATTTAAATTTTTCGGATTTAATGCTAAAAATATTCTTGAATAGTTTTTGAAATGAATATAGTAAAAAAAAAACAAGTTGAAATTAATGAATTAAAACATGTTCTTAAGAAAGTAGCTTTTTGAAGCTCTAAACTTTTTGCCATTTGAAGCCAAACGTTCTAACACGCTTTTTTCTATAAGAAAACGTATTTTTGAGGGAAGGCTCAATTTCCTTACCCCAGCACTTAAAACGAGGCTGAAATTTCTTACAATTTACGTATTTTGAGGTTGAGATTTTCTTGTTCTCCTTCTTGAAATTTTCTACAAGAATCTAGGCCAATAGTATCCATATTTGAAAAGCTTTTTGAAAATATCCTCTGCATAACACAAAATTCCTATTAGTGCCTTTGATCTCTGTTTTAATCTAACCTATAACATATCTGCAAGACCTCCTAAAATTTCTTATTTAGTCTCTGTTTTTGAAAGTTGTTGGCATCCTAGTGTACTGTCACACTTTGTAATGCGGTCGCACTTTGTTACCCAAGTTGTCGCACTTAGTAATCCCAAACCTAACGCACTTTGTAATCCACTATTGTCGCAATTTGCAATCCAGTGACCTGTCACACTTTGTAATTCGTTTTGTCACACTTTGTAATATCTTATAGTAATTTTTCAAGGAACCAGAAACTCATTATTCTAATTATAGCCAGTTTTTATTGGTAAAATTTTTTAACCATTCCATTACCTGTCACTCGCAGGGCGGTTGATATAACGACCAATATTTGACGGCCTATATCTCACCAACTAAGCATTTTTAGACCTTGAAACCCAGTTTTTCTAATAACTGTTTGTTTTCAAGTATATACACATTTTTAAATGGCCATAACTTCTGAAATAGAAGACACATATAATTATATCAGAAGCCAAAAAGTTTTGAATTCATAAATATTTTGATTTGACTCCAAAGTCAATCGAAAAATAAAATTTTACGAGTAAAAACATTGTATTGGACTGGATATATATATATATATTTTTTTGTGAAAACAAGACAAGTAATTCTTTAAAGATATTGTTGGAGTTTTGTAAGTAGAACGTTTTTATATGTAATATATATATATTGTACTCCTTCACTCTGTAAACTTTACTAGTACAAAACAACAACTATTTTTGGATACCTCCTCGTAATTATGAAACCATTAAAAAAATAGTAGAATGTTATTATAAGCTAACATCATTGTCTCCTTTTCTCAAAGTACGTCATCATAAAATCTTATTTTTCGGTCTCATTGAGTACCTCCTTGTAATTATAAAACTATTAAAAAACCAGTAGAAGGTGATTATAAGCTGACATCATTGTCGCGTTTTCTCAAAATACCTCAATCATAAAATTATATTTTTCGGTAGTATTGATTACCTCCTTGTAATTATGAGAAACTATTAAGAAAAACAGTAGAATGTGACTATAAGACTATAAGCTGACATCATTCTCTCGTTTTCTCAAAATATCTCAATAATAAAAAAACGCTTCTAGGAACAAACGTTTCCGATTGTGTATTGTAGAAAAAAAAACGGATGCGAATATTATTCAGGGTAGTTTAGTTATTTTGTAATTATCAAATAGAGCAAAAAATTCAAGAACGTCAGAAGTAGCAAACAGTTTTTCAATTTAGGATATCTCCTTGAATTCATTTGTAAATGACGGAGACAGTCAATCAAAAGCTGATTAGATGAAGAGTGTTTTGCTTCTGCGCATGCTATAGCATTTCAAATCTACAAAATCCTATTCAACGTAGCCAAATATTTGTAATTTTTCAAACCGACTATAGATGAAGTTGGTCAGAATCTAAACTAAATAACATTTTTCTTTAACCTCTTGCTTCTGCGCGTGAAGAACAAGGTACTTACTCAAAAGCGGAACAACCTGAAACCAGCAACTAAACCACCTGTAACGACCTGAAACCAGCCACTTTTGGGATTAAACGATCCAAAATAAAGTCTAAGAAAAGTTAATTGACACCTGTCATTGCTGTCAACACCTCTAAATTTGGCTTTTCAGGTGGACATTTTGAGAATTAGAAAACTTAAATGTCATCATCAAACGCATCATATTTAAATTGGTCGCTGTGCAAAATTTCAGCCAAAAACAAGCACTTTTAATTTTTAGGACCAAATTGGGCCTGTCAGGTGGACATTTTGAGAATTAGAAATTTTAAATGTCATCATCAAATGCAGCATATTTGAATTAGTCACTGAGCAAAATTTCAGCCAAAAACAAGCACTTTTAATTTTTGGGACCAAATTGGGCCTACCATGTGGACATTTTGAGAATTATAAATTTTAAATGTCATCATCAAGTGCAGCATATTTGAATTAGTCGCATTGCTAAATTTCAGCCAAAAACAAGCACTTTTAATTTTTGGGACCAAATTGGGCCTATCATGTGGACATTTTGAGAATTATAATTTTTAAATGTCATCATCAAATGCAGCATATTTGAATAGTCGCTGTGCAAAATTTCAGCCAAAAACAAGCACTTTTAATTTTTAGGACCAACTTGGGCCTGTCAGGTGGACATTTTGAGAATTAGAAATTTTTAATGTCAACATCAAATGCAGCATATTTGAATGAGTCACTGCACAAAATTTCAGCCAAAAATAAGCACGTTTAATTTTTGGGACCAAATTGGGCCTTAGAGGTGTTGACAGCAATGACAGGTGTCAATTAACTTTTCCTAGACTTTATTTGGATCATTCAATCCACAAAGTGACTCGATTCAGGTCGTTTTAGGTGGTTTAGTTGCTGGTTTCAGGTGGTTTCAAGTGGTTTCAGGTGGTCTCAGGTGGTTTCAGGCCGTTCTCCTTTTTAGTACGTGCCGAAGAATAATTGATGTTGATTAGAAAAACTGTCTCCATAACAACAACTCTAACAAACTTAAATGGGGAAACTTAGAGATATTACCATCTTTAAGGTTGAGAGCTTGCACCAACATCTTGTTCAGTTTTGTAAAGCAAACCTTTAACAAAATTATTTTCATAACTGACCAGAATTTCTTAAGAATTCCATCCAAATACTTACCTTGAAAATTCAATACCTCAACACAAAAAAGTTTCACCAAATGATACATATACATATATATATATATATAAAACAGGATAAAAAAGTAGTCAGCGTATATAAACGATATTGCGTCTTTTGCAAGACTTCTTCAGGAAAATCATTTACAAATCTCTCAAAACGAAAGAACGAATTTATGAAACTTGGAACGCTCTATTCTTTTTATTAATTGTAACCACTTAAGGGGTTTCCTTTGCCATCACTCATTTTTGTCTTTTTGACCAACATCTTGTTCAGTTTTGTGAAGCGAAATGAGGTAATTTTGGGTAGTTTCGAATGGTGACTTTTAAAATAATTTAATTTCGGCCGAACTGAAATTCTCATGTAAACGGTCTCTATGTCTATGCTTTTGTCACAAATTAACAGAAATTAATTCGACAAAAATAGCATCCTAATGGCTTTTAGTCAGGTAACGAGCTTGATTCGTTGTGTAACTGCTTTTGTCGAAATTTTTTCGATAGCAATATCTCGTTATACGCTTTTTAAATTTTCAGCTTTCATTTTTGAAGTGGTAATTTTTGTTACAAGAAAGGGTGTTTCGCAACACAGTACTTCAAATTCAATTGAGCAATAACCATGATTAACACTTTATGATCACGTCAGATGCACTTTACAACTTCTAGCACACTAATTGTTATCCCCCTTGACACACTTTAAAACCAATTATCTAATACACTCGTTTCCCTCTTGACGCTGTAATCCACCAGATAAGCTGACCGAATTCTTATATACGCTTTGCAAATTTGAGCTTTCGTTTTCGAAATGGCAAATACTTTTTGTATGGGAAAGCTGGGTCATATGGAAGGATTATCATGCTGTTTTTAATATCTTTGGCAAAACACTAATTATGCTGTCCGAAAATGAGACCATACGCAGGGTAAGCTATTAAAAATCGTACACTAATAAAAATCAAAAGTACAATAAAAAAATAAAAAACAAATAGCGATAGCACTAGAATTGCTAGGGTTC
>JAUBWS010093299.1:0-11374 GCA_032270445.1 Darlingtonia californica | reverse complement strand
TGCCTAATTAAATTACGGTCAAATCTGGTCTTGAAAAAAAAGTTCCCAAACTGAACATTTGGCAAAGTAAAAAAAAAACACTGACTTAAGACACTGATCAATAGTGCTGCTGAAAGTTGCTTGCAATGCTAATTTCTAGAACAGTTGTGCTGTGTTGTACTTTGTAGATATCTTTTTGCGTAACCTCCCTAATGACACATAACCATCTGAGAGTGAAACAAGAAAGAACCACAATTTTCAACTTGGCTCGAAGTAATGTTGTGCTAAACTAGAAAAACGAAAATTAGGAAGTCAATATGAAAGGACAACGCTCGAAGTTTGGATAAGATCAAACAATCAAAATTTACCATAATTCATACAAAAAAAAATTGCCTTGAAAATACAACATGCGGACAACCAATTATAAAATATAAAAAATAAAAAAGAAACTGCATTTCAAAAGGAGATGATATAAGGTACAATATTTACAAAAAAATGATATGATCCTACATTTTTCAAATTCAAACAGTGGCGGCCTGGTCAGGTGGGTCAGTGTGGTAAGCGCCCCAGTGAAGCGCTGCAAATAAAAGGGTGCTCGAATGCGTAAAAATCGTTGAAGTGAAAAACTTACATATTTAGTGCACTTGTCTTGAAAATTCTAGGATGAAAGATGTATTCTGCTTCTCAACAACAAAATTAACGCAATAACGTAAAAGAGAGAGAGCGTCAAGCCTCACCTCCACTTGAGCGGGCGATCAATTTATTTTGATCGTTGGATTGGTTAAGGGCTTTTCTCTGAGTGGTTGACTATTTGAATTATCAAAAACAATACGTCCTGTGATAATGTTTACATATCTCTGTTATCTGATTGATGCGACCAAAATTTGTTCGCCTGGGAGTAGAAATGGATTCTACTCCTTCGCGCTCAAATTTTAATCGTCGCTAAAAAAATGCAAAAAAACAATAAATCGCCTGGTCCCTTTTCGCGCGCTCGCTCAAGAAAAGGTGAGGCTTTAGGCTCAGTGTATCACGTGTAAGTTTGTAAGGTTAGTAAGCTCTTTTTCCGATCAAGCGGAGAACTTTATAGGCTAGGTTCTCTTTAGCTGATAGAAAATTGGTATTCTGCTCCCTCTTATCCTCCATTATTTCTTGGCTTAAGGTCACAACTTTTCCATTTCGACCGCTGAAACTTATAAATTAAGTGAATCAAATGCGTCAAACTCGCCGCCATAGGAAGAGGTGATGGATAGAAAATTCTAAAGAAAACGATGTATTCCTTTCATTAAGTGCTACATTAAGCCCTATATACTTTGCAAAAATATGAAAATGTTATGTTTTCCTGTTATTTAGACACCCAAATATCAAATAAATTTCCCCTTGATATTTTCAATAAGTAGAAGAAATTCCAGTTTCTGTGCCCATAGTGAATATTCACCGAATTCAATATGATTTCCAGCATTCTCTAAATTTGATACAAACGTCTCATTTGATAGCTCACTCAATGCAACGTTTTATGTTAAATTTTGTTTGTATGTCTTGGTCAAATAAACAACACATTCTTAAGCAATCTAGAGGTCTAAATCAATAACATTTCTTCCAATAGCGGTGGACCTTAGTCCCTAACATTTCTAGTACATTTCAGTGACTTAGGACAAGATAAATTGAAATATTTCATCTATAAGACTCGCCCGATTTTGTCTTTGTCATTTGAGTAAATTTTCATTACTTGATCAAAACTCTAAAAGGAAACATTTTATTCTCTCAGGGCCAACCATTCGGGTACCTTTAACTCGAATGCCGCAAAATGCTCCCCACGAGTCATGGATATGGATATGTGCTTAATTGTCTGACTCTCTTTCAGCCTCAAACGCTCTTATTGATGTTCTTATCACCTGCGAACATTATCTCCGTCATCCATAAATACTATACAAACACACGTATTCTCCAACATGTAGTTATTTAGAAAATGATAATGTCTCAGTAAGCAAGCATTTCGAGACCTTTTAAGCGCACTTATATCATGCAGTATAAGCTAAGTAGTCTTAATAAGCCTTAATAAGGTGATGTCTGATCTTGCGGGAATCACCTTTCTGCGCGAGTTGACTTTATTTTATAGGTAGTAAATCGTTGTAGTTTAAAAACACCTTGGTAGGCGAAATACAATGTCCTTTAGAGGACACATATTGATAACAGAAGTATATATTCAAACTGGTTCAAACTCAGACCTTGAGCGTATTCTACATGGTGTCCCCCAAGGCTCTGTCCTTGGGCCCCTGTTATTCTTGTTATACATAAATGACCTACATCTTGCTCTTGAATAATCTGAAGTCATTCACTTTGCAGATGATACAATTATTTTTAAGTTCAGCAAAACATTAGAGTCGCTTTGTGAGTCTATTAGTACTGATCTTTCTCGTCTATGTGATTGGCTTAACGCCAACAAAATTCCCCTTAAATCTGCAAAAACTGAGTATGTCATTTTCAGAGGAAGACATAAACGTGTTAATACTGTACCCGAAATATTCATAAATTCCATTTTACTGAAATCTAGCAGTTCCACCAAATACCTTGGTTTTTATATTGAACACCTTACCTGGGATCATCATATTTCTCAATTAGCTATCAAACTTAAAAAAGCTAACGGTGCACTTTCAAAGATTCGTCACTTTGTTGCTGGGAAGGTCTTGCTTAGCTTATATCATGCTACTTTAAGTACGCTAGTCAAGTTTGGGCTCAACACGAGTCATGCTATACTAAGCATGCATTAATGCTTCAAAAATGTACAGTAAGACTAATATCTTTTTCTCCACCTCGAGCCCTATCTGCCCAGATTTTCTCAAGGCTGAAATTACGTCAAACTCCTCAATATCCAATCTGTTCACCAATTTTTAAATTTGGTGATTTTATTCATAATACTTTCAATTATAAAAAGATCGATCATTCCTATGCTACACGAAGTCAACCTATATGATTTGTACACTTACTTATATTCGACTGAAAATAAAATAAATAATAAAAAATAATAAATAAAAAGCCTTGCAAGGAAGTCGAGCTCGGAAGCTTAACCACGCGACCACAGATCCACTCCGATCTCAGAACCTGAAAAAATTGAGAGGTGCAATGAGCATACAATGATTTCAACATCAGATCTGAACTTCGAAATCGCTGAAATTTAAGACAAAAGTAAAATGTATCTCAGAAAAATTCGGCCCTTCCCATGCACTTCCCAAACAATCCGATAATATAAGTCTCGCTCAAAGAAAACTTCAAGAGCAGTGTATTTAACACATGCCCTCGCCGTCCGCTTCCACCCATTGAAGGGCCTCCTCGGGAAATACACATATCTGACGGAGCTGCGCCCGTTATCCACAAAAAGCCGCCAACATCCCATTCCACTTTATGGAACAAGTATACGAGGACTGATGTTAAGCTTAGGGTTATTGAAAGAGTTCGAGACTGCTGCTAACCAGTATTTGCCGTTGCTATTATTTGCTTTATCTTCAAAAGTAACGAAAAGTTCTGATCCAGCAAAATTCTACTATTTTCCGATTTTTAAACTAACTTAGTTGACCCCCACGACACCAAGACTACCGAGTTTTCACTTAGGGTCCCTTATAACCTTAGGTTATAATTTTAGCGTCCCACCGAAGTTGTAAAGTGTAAATCTCCGAATAAGGACGTTGGCAGAAAACTAGGAGCTCTGCGACCCATGCACCAGGAAGAGGTCTCTACGAGACAAAAATTTGTTGAAATCTGCAATTATGCGGCAATGAAAAGGTTAAAATAATTTCTTGTTCCATGCAATTGTATTTGAATGTATTTATACTCTATTAGAAAATTATTATTGATTTTTAGTGCAATCTGAGCTTTTATTTAAGTTTTTATGAGGTGTGTTCCTTACAAAAAAAGTTAATTGAAAAATGGAAGACAGAACTTTTTTGGTATAAGATATTTTGGTAGAAAGCACGACTTAACTTCTGTTAAGCTTTTGTAGGTTACTATAAGCTTGCTAATGGAAATAATTGTCTCGCACTATTTGTGGGAAAAATGTTTTCTGCGTTTTTCACAGTTATCTATTGCGCAAGATGCATATTTTTGTAAAGATAAAGGTCATTAAGGTTATGTGAATTATTTTTAAATTTGATCGGAAAAAGTGACAGTATGGTTAACCATAGAGTGACAGGTCTAATGCAATTTAGAAATAACTCTAAATTTTTTTGTTTAGACGTGATCAAATACGTAGGTTTATACCACACTGGACAAATTTTAATGGTACAATAAAACGCGCTCATTGTGGCCTTGCTTCGTAGGCGTACACAAATTTTGTTATACGGCCAAGTGCAATCAAATTCTTCACTGAGGTCGTATAGATGTTGAAACAATATCTTGCACATACGCGGGTAAAGAGTTTCCAAGGGATTTTGCTATACAGTATACTTTCGTTAAGTTGAACACTGAAGGGACTACATAAAAACACATAGGTAAAGGATAGATAATGTCTCACTGAGAAAATGTCCCAGTTATCCAAATAAATGTTGTTTTGAAGTTTATCCACAGAAGCAACCCAAAATCGTAGTGCCATCCCAAAATAGTGGTTCCGTTTTTAGCGGTTTGCGTAAAGGTCCACTCATTCAGGGTCTACGATGAGTGTATCGAGGTTCTAGTTTAAAAGAAAAAAATAATGACACATTCTTGAAGGAAGATTTTCTCTCCCGGTATTATTAGGATTATTCTTCATTTTGGAATTCTGCAAAGGTAGATTTATTCTAATAATCGAATCTTGAAAAAAGGGTCCTACAAATTTGGAGCGGTGAATAATATTTTTGCCTACAATTTTTCTTGCCGACTGTAACATTTATCATGTCTTGATCATGATAAAGCAAAGTTTCGCCTTATGATGAAAACAACCATATCCATTACGTACTGCCTTAAAGCACTGTGCTTCTGAGACATACACTTTTTTAGACATTAATTAGAATATGTTCCGCCTCGTTTCCAAGTAAATTAAATTTATAGCAACTTACTATTTAACGAAATAATATAAAAAGCAAATCATTGCAATTTTAAACTTCGCTGTTAAAACTGACGTAGTCTCAATACTAGGTGGTACATGAAAGATAATTGTGGGAATGGTGTAGTGGCTTGGCACAACTTATCAAAACCATTTTTCACGCATCTGACCTGATATGTCACACGCCTTGGCACGAGTTGGTTAACAACAAAATAAAACCGATAATCAAGTAGGGTCGTAACTGATGCATGTGTAGGAATTTATGATAATTGATTTATCATAAAAAAGCGATCAATTAAGACAATGTCACGATGGGAAATTCAAAAGTTACCGCAGGGCTTTAAAAATTTTCAAAAGACACCGGAGTGGAAAAACTACGAAACAGGTTTCACCTGGATAAAAAAACACAATTTACAATTTTTACCGAGGTGATAATGAGGAAATAGAAAGTTTCACCGGAGTAAACGTCTCAGCACTCGGGTTGGTAAAATTTATCTTGCCAGATTGCGTGACTTTCCAACAGGGAAAGTAGTGCAACTTTGTCACTTATAAACATTTTTATGCAAAGTGTAAAGAGTTGTTTTCGTTAAGAATTTTTTCATGCTTTTATTTTTCTACAATGCAGTAAAGAGACAATCTAAGAAGTAAAATATTCATCCTGCAGTGAATCTCCCTAAACAACTTGCGGGGAGGTTCGAGCTCGTCTTTATTATGATAGTATGTGAGAAGCAACTTTGAGGACCCAAAATCTGACTATTTCAACACTGAAAAATATGCCCTTGCAATGCGTTCCTGGTATGTTTTAATACCTTTTCCCCGTGCATTTAGCTCCTTTTGGAACGTTTTCTCCATTTTGAATTTAAACTGAAGAAAAAAACACAAGTTTTACTTGATCCCCCGGGAAAGAAACTAGCAAGGTCAAAGTCACTATTTAGTTGAAAACTACAAACGGACAGGATAAATATTCAATATTACAGTAATGTCAAATTAAGAGGAATGATGGAACGTCTTAATCTTTATTTCTTCAAAGCTTACCGTGAGATTATATTGCAAACGAAAATATTCAAAAGAGCTAAATGCACGGAGAAAACGTATTAAAACTTAACTCTCATTAAAAAGTAGCTTGTCTGAAGAAAGATTTGCAGAAGAAGAAAGCCTAGTAACAGTAACAAAATAGTGGCAAGATTATTAGGAGGAACAATTATAGTTAGCAATTAGCAGTGAAAGAGAATTTTTTTCCGTTTTTTGAACAGCTTTTGCTTGTCTGATAAAACGTTAACAGTATTACCATATTTTTGAATTTTTCCGTATTCAAATACCGTTCCTTTCCGGGCACAACACTCGTTGCGAATTCTTCAGAGTTATCAATTTTGACTTAAGATGTCTGCATCAATAAAGTAAGACCAGCGTGAGACCAACCCCATAGGCATAACATCTAAAGAAAGGCGATGTACCATTTATTATCATAAATGATTGTAAAGGGTAGAGAGAAGTTTGGAAGCAAGTCATTTTTACTTAGCATTGAACGTTCTTATGGGAGGTTAGCTCAATTGATAGAGCGTTTGCCTGCAAATCGCAATATTGCGGGTTCGCTCCCGGCATCCTTCCACTCAGCGCATGAGTGGCATGAACTAGGTAATCTAGGGGGTATATGTGGTAAGTTCTGGGAGCTGATTGTAGGTGTGGCGCTCTACCTCAGTATTCCATCGCCCAGGTTTCTTGCGCAAATAGAACAGGAGATAGACTTTCTCACTAATAGCTGTTATCGATATTAGGCAAGATCAGATGGCCATACTTACTTTACTTACTTGAATGATGTGGAGATTTATGTAGCAATCTTTTACCTCACGAATCATTTAATTCAAAATGAAGTTGGTTTCAGTTTCTTGCTTAATTAATACTTGAATTGCCAATGCTTAGTTTTCTCAACATGGGTTTTTAAAAATTTTCTACGGTCCTAGATATTCTGGGTAAAGACGTAGGAGCTCCGCGACCCATGCACCAGGCAGCGGTCCCCGGTCAAGACATAGAATCCAAAGACCACCCCAAAGATTCATACTGAAAATTTCTGGCACAGAAAGGGTTAAATATATTTGTTGCGTTCCTCCTGTAATTAAATATTTGTGTTGTTTAATTGTTAACGATGCGGTCAACCATAAGACAGTATTCAAGATATTTTTATGACATCTGTGATTTACAAAATGCGGGGGATTAAATTTTGACCAAAAGGTCAAATGTTAAATTTTAATCACTTTTTATTTATGCATCATTACATACCAGATAAAACATTTGAAAATCATGTGAGTGTCGTGAAAATAATTTGTGTGGGACCAGCTCAAACTGTCCATTTGCCAGTTGTTTATACAAGCTGGCCAACCATACATTTTTTTTATTTAGGGGTGGTCATCAACCTTTTGAAATGCACGAATTTGATAAGTATCTCATCTTTAAAATCACAGTCTCTGAACTTTTTATCTACAAGCCCCCTTTAGTGAGGGTAACCTAAGATCCCCGATTAGGGCCAAAAAATAATGAAAATTCAAACTTTATTATATTATTATTTATCAAAGGTTGTAAAATCATGAAAATTTAAGTTTCAGTTCTTTGAGAGGCTATGACTTTTAAAAATTTGGAGGAAACTTTCGAATTTTGTCCATATTTTTTCAAAAATTTTCAAACTTGTCTTTCCAGTATAAGACTCCTTAAACTTAGTTAACTCGTAAGAAATGCCATATCTTCTTTAAGAATAAGGGTTTCGAGCCATTGGTGGCACACGCTTATTTGTTTCTTAGGGTAATGCTCCCTGACGGTAGGCCTGACATATTTTGTATATCTGTACAAGTATCCCTGACATGATCTAAGCATGCTACTATCGACTTATAATTATTTTTTCACAAAACTCTTGCTTTGGAATACAAAAACTGTCTTTAGCATTATTTTAGATGCATTACTCAAACGGTCAGGTGTTACGAAGGGCATGGCTATAGAGGCAGTACATTGAAAACGGCACAATCTCAATAAGTATGTTTTAATTCCACTTGTTATTGTAGCCATTAAAAAACCAACTCCACTGCTATATTTGATTATTTCAGTCAGTGGTGGCCGAGTTATTAGAGCATTAGCTTCATAATCACCAAGTTGTCAATTTAAACCGAGGTAACGTCCCTCGTAGTATTTAATTCGGGTGAAGCTCGAATTTCGTGTTCATGTTTCCCGAATGATGATGGTGGGTGGGGGTTAGTTAGAATTAGCTAGTGAAGGATGAAGATATGGAAAGGGAAAAAATGTACCCTCCTAGCGAGTAGCCCTGGCCTAGTGAGGAATTCAAATAAAAAGAAATACGTCTTATTTTTTTTCCTCAAAGCCCCAAACAAAAAGTTCTACAAATTTTTAACGCCAAGACTATCATTTCCATCAGAATTCGAAGTCCACTTGTTTCATTCATGTAGCGAGAGTAAAGTCTTTACCGCTTGACTTAGTATTGGACGTTCTTGTGACCAGTTAGCTTAATCGGTAGAGCGTTTCCTGCAAATTGCAATGTTATGGGTGCGATATCTAGTAATAAATTCAATAAAATATAACGAAAAAATTTCAATAAGGAAGCATTTTAGTCCACTGTTCAATGTAACCATAATATTTATTTACATTCATTCCTTCATCTACTTTTACTTATCAAAGCCACCAACAGAAAGCCTCTTTTGTCAATACCAAAACTATCATCTACATCATAATTGAACGCGCAGCAATCAGAATAATTTCAACATAGCATAACCACCTGCAGAATTTATCTTCATCATTCAAAAGTACCACTACATACACACATATTCTCCAACATGTCAACATATCTTAATTTCTGACTACTTTTTTGATTTGATTCTTTATTTATAGTTGGAAAATATAATTACAATAGTTTACTATAAAAAACTAATAAAATCCAACTTGAAATTTCTTATAATTTCAATAAGTTATTAAATTTTTATAAATTAAAACAGGAAAATGTAAATATGCATATAATATACTATAAACATAATTTGCATAATATACTGTATTCTTCTACTCTATAAAAACAAAAATAACAAAACAAATTATGGCTTAAGTTCAATTACTTATCAAGCTATCAAAGACTAGAACTCGATCCCAAGTATTTATTCACTTTCACTGTCTTTCTCTCTTACACTTTTCTTTCATACTACGTAATTTCTTTTTCATCAAAGGTGGTTGTCCCTCGAATAGAGAAAGCAATTAGAATAGTTCCTATCTGTTGTAAATTTTTTCAACTTCTTGAGTGAGTAAATCTAATCTAATTTAATCAAATCAAAGTGTAAGAAGTCAACTTTGTTATACAGTATAATCTCGATAAGTGGGATATTCGAAGGACCAAAATATCCGTGGAAGTAGGACTTTGAAATAATGTATTAGAATTTTATAAACTCATAATACAAGTAACATATATATCTAAGATTTAGAATTGAAAGTCGTTGAATACATTTTAATAAATTTCTCACCACGAGAAACTTTTGCACTTAACCTAAGTTTTTAGTTCACGGGACAGCCAAAATTCGTCCCATTTATCCGTGTTCTCACTCAGCGAGAGTATATTGTATCTAAAGATTTGTTTCTCTACCAAAACGATGAAGAAATGGATTAATGAATTTGATTTTTTACCCAAGATAGCTTCAGTTTTCAGTCTTCAGTTTTTTAGGGATGAGGATCCTGCATTCCTTGAAACGCCACAGGAGACCATGCAGAATTAACAGTGGTTGGTGGAATTTCACTATACCGAAAGCCTTGCAAGGGAGTAGAACTTGAGCTTCTAGAGTGCATCCTGCGCCTTACTTGGCCAGTGGAAAGGCCAATGAAGACACAATCAACTCAACCTCAGATCTGAACTTAATGTCTTACAAAAACGACCACTGGAAAATGAGTGGAATTTTTATTTTTAATTGTGCGCTACATTTTCAGATTGTTGATGGAAATTAGATTAATGCCCACTTTAACATGTTACCAAAAGACAGCAATTAAAATGAACATCTCGTCATTAATATGTCGTTGAGCTGACCGCAAATTTAGGTTTTTAAACGTTACTCAAAAATATTTTCTGTATAAATATCAGGCTAGAGGGACTTCATTTTCAGTTCAAGTTTGCCAACTAAGAACAAACTTACACACAATATCAGCACAAACATCAATAGACTCTCAAGATGAATCTTATTGTGATTTCGCTATGCGTTGCTTTTGCAGTTGTATCTGGTTTACCGACAGCGGAAGAAAATCATCAACCAATCACTTCACAAGATCATCCATCTGAACCAACCAAAGAAGAGAATACTGAAGTGAAACCAATCAACAAAGAAGAAAATGAAACAGTTGAGATTCCAGAAAAAATGTACAACGCACTTAAGCCTATATCCGAATACTACGTCCAATGGGTCAAAAGTCTCATGTCTAAAAATGGAACAAGCATAGAAACAGGTCCAAGGAAAAAGATTCCAAAACCGTTTTTTAAGGCTGCCGTCAATCCCTTTATGAAATATTACAGCAAAACATTGAAAAGATTGTTTCCATTGGGAAGATCAAAAGGACAAACCAACGAACTGCGAACTTGTTATGACATTCCAGCTTGTACTGCTTGTTGTACTGAACATAATAGTTGTATTTGGTGTTTGTCCATGACTGGGTGTGGCTGTTGTTGTTAGTAAACTCTTTTTGGGAAACATCTCTCAAATTTTATACATTGAAAAGTTGGCATGCGTGAAAACTCTTTTAATAAATAAATTTGAATATCTTTGAGGAAATATTTTGAATATGTTAAGTGAATTTGACACAATATCTTATAAATGGTTTTAAATATATTTGAGGAAATACTTTGTAAATCTTGTTTATGCTTTATAAATTTGGATAATTGTATATATTTTTTCTTATGCAGTGGAAAAAAATTTGAAAAAACAATCCTTTTACTTCCTAAAGTCTCAAAACTTTTATCATTTCATTAACAATAAGTATACAGTTCCTGAAAGTTAAGCAAAAACAACTGGTTTTGGCCGATTTTAGGCTTTCTTAGCATATTTTGAGGGCCAATGTTTTCTTACGCAATGAAGATATGAGAAAAACAATCACACATTTGAAATCAGCAAAGATTGAAAATTTGGTACATCAAATTTGAAATTTGTAGCATGAATAGAAAAAAGTTCATTTTTGTCTTCTTTAATTTTCTTCTTCATTTTCAATATTTAAGCTTTTTAAAATTATTTAGATTGATCCACTTCAGATTATCTTTCCAATGAGGTATCATTGGTTATCATAAGTAAACACAATCAGCAAAGAATAAAAGTTTCCCGACTGTCACTCTTTCTGAAACAGACTTAACCCTATTCGGCCTAGGGG
>JAUBWS010093298.1:0-24801 GCA_032270445.1 Darlingtonia californica | reverse complement strand
TGTTTCCTATAAAATATCTAAAAGAATTTCAAAAATTTCTTTATTCGCAAAAGTTTATATCGCGAAATATTATCAATTTCTTCATTCGTGAAAGTTTATCTGGCGAATTTTTTTGCATTTCTCAATTCGCAAAAGTTTATCCAAAAATTTTCGCGAGTCTTTTATCTCACAAAGTTTCTCTTGCAAAAGTTTCTCCGATTAAAGTATCGAGAGAGACTTGTAGAAAATGCAAAAAAATATGTTACTTAAAACAATTCTGTTGTATCTTTGTTCATATTAGATTCTTGATTTAGTTTTATTTTGTTTTGATGATAAGACACAAAATGACAAACTGTCTGTTATAAATTTCAAGTTTTTTCAAGATTTTTTTCATTTTTTGTCATTTTTTCAGTGATTTTTGTCATTTTTTCAATGATTTTTGTCATTTTTTTTGTCATTTTTTCCCAATCACTGTGCTTGACAGCCTGTGTATAGCAAAATAAGTCAATTTTCTTATGTCATAAACTAAAAAAAATTTATACCATTGGATCTAGCTAAAAGATTAGGCTCAGGCACTTTCTTATTAGAAATTTGTTCTTACAATAGATAGCATTCAAAGAATTTTTAAAAGATGATCAAAAACTAGTGTAAAACATTGCTTGTACATTGTTTACCATTACATCATTGATGCTTGAATTTTGTGTAGCAAAGAAGAGTGATACTAAAAGTATCCCTAATGTATAATTTGTTTATACGTTGTGACTTATATCAATATTACCTACCTTCGTTTTTAAGGATTTGACTACTTAGATTGGACGATAATATGTTCATTTCAACTACTAACTATCATTTATATTTGTATGGATTTTGTGTCTACACAATGAACATATTCAATGTGCTTCTCACTTGATATACACATCTGTTCCGATCTTCCCTGGTAGGCATACTCTTCTTGCAGTTTGGACCCTTCTTCTTCTGCCATGTATGTTTACCACAGAGCTAGATATGCCAACTCTCCTGCATTGAGCAGGAGATTCTCGCTTTTCCAAAATGTTTTACATAACGCTTTTCAAAAGATTTCTCCTGCATCTCCTGCCTGTATTTCAACTGTGTCTCCAATTTTCCTGTTAAAGAATTGAGCAAATTAGAATTTTTTTTATAATTGGGAAAATAATCAGAAAAATTTGAGTTCAGGATAATTTGTGATTGCAAATATATAGATATCAGGAAAATCCAAATTTTTATTGGGAAAAACTGGAAAACTACGAATTTTTATTGAGGGAAGTCCCAGAAAGTATCATGTGTCATTACAAGAAAAAATCAACCCAAAAAAGCGTTGAGCAAAGAAAAAAAAGGTGGACAGCCATTTTTTGGATTTGGTGATCAGGTAAGAAAATGTCTTCAGACCATGCTGAAACAACCCAAAAATAGCTTCCAGTACTAAATTTAAGTAAATTTGGTCCAAAAATATAAAGTTAAATTTAAAAATATAAATTTGGCACACATCAAATCATGCAGAATATGATATTATTTTTCCAAATTTTAGGTCACACCTAGTTTAGGTATAAACCCACTCTTCCTCATCCTGCATAAAATTGGAAAGGAAGAAGGGTTTAGTACAACCCACTAATTATCCCGATTTTGTCCCTTTAAAAATGGTTGTTATTAAACTTGTAAATTACGTAAAAATCTTAATTGATTAAGTTTATTTGATGATAAAAAATATGTACTTTATTTTGTTTTTCCTTTAATTTTTTCCTCAAAAACGTGACTTTTATCAGAACTTCAACTTGTTTTGGATCAACAGTTTTTTCTTCATTATAATCTTTATTGATTTTGTATTTAACAAACAAATGGTAATTATCATCAAAATTCTTTATTTAGCTCACTCTATCTCTGTAAACGTATTACTACAAAATTTCATTGAAATCTGTGCATTTTCATTTTGGGACCAAATTTGCCCAAAAATGACAGGTGTCACTAAGTTTCACAAAAATAATATCACCGTCATTTTCAGTATGATTTTTTTATTAGTGCCAAAGTATATTGAAATCAGAGCATCTTTATTTTGAGACCAAATTTGCTTAAATTTAGTACTGGAAGCTGTTTTTGGGTTGTTTTGGCATCTTTGATGATAAATTTAGTGGTTGGTTTTGGGTGGTTTCACAAAGATTCTGGATGGTTTCTGTCATTTCAGTTGGTTTTGACTGGTTTTGGGTCATTCCATCTTTTAGTATGTACTAATCACAACATGGTGGAAGATTGTCCAAGAGATAAGAGGTAATCAATAATAAAACCTGAAGTGGTCAAAGGAAACAAATAAATTAAATTGGTTATATGATTGATAATTAACCAAACTTATAAATCAAGAAAAATTGTGACAGTTTGATCATATATCTATTATTTTAATTGATAGGCGGCCATCACAAATAAGTTGGATGGCAAAAAGTTTATTTGGCTTTTTCAGACACCGTGTCATTGGATCAATCTGCAATAAATTTAGTAAGATTAATCGGATTTTATAGTACCAATTTGCTTGGGCATGATTTTCTTCAGCAGAAGCCACATGTTCTTCCAATATGTGGCTTTTAGAAAGTTTTGGCTCTCATTTTATTTGAATTTAGGAAGCTACAAGATTTTTTCAGCCGAGCTGCTGGGAAAAAAACAAACTGACTTTCTCATACTTGTCGTGATTCTAGACACAGACAGGAATTCATTCAAGTCAGACAGAAAATGTGAACGTACAGCTTATTTTTGATGGCAGCCTAATCAATTATGCTTGATTATATTTGATCATTATCAATTAAGATATAACACAATAAGCGACTCCACTACTTTATTTACTTTCCATAAGGAAGCTGACCTCTGTTTAAAAACACCAAAAGGTAATTTCCCTAGTGAACGAAAGATTTTTCAAATTTTTTTAAAAAAATTCTCAAACGTTTTGAGCTCAAATTTAAAAAAAAGAATTATCAAACAACGTTTTGAGCTCTACAACATATCAAAAAATTCCCTCAAGGAGAATGACCTATTTTCTATTACCTCTCAGTATGAGGGGGGGGGGAGACAGTAGATATAAACAATAACATACTTATTTACTAAATAATGTGAAATAAGATTATTTGCACCGAGGCAAAATTCTGTTTCAAAATTTGCAGCTGTTTAAAAGTTCTCAAAAAAAATTCAGTGGTACCGCCCTCTACTGTAGTTATACAAAGGGTTAAAAGGTAGTGTGGATTGATTTGCAACAGCCAAAAGTTCAATTTTACTTTGAAGAGATTGAATTTTGTTGGTTGGAAAAAAAATTGATTGAGGGGTTTTTCAACCAATACATTGTTTCACAAAGTTCATTCATTGATTAAGGGGTTTTTTCAACCAAAACATTGTTTCACAAAGTTCATTCATAAATGGTAGGATACAACTTATTTGTCTATCATTGTTTGAATAGAGCATCAACTTTATAGTAATTCAGACTATACTAATTATATTTTCTGAATAGTGCGCATGGTTATGAAATTGGAGTTTTGTCTGTTTAACATACACACAAAGTGTGATTCTTAAAAAGATATCTATCAATAAAATATTTCATGATTCTCTTTGTATTTAGTTTGTGTACATCGCCACCTTCCCCTTTAAGTTTTAATATTACGCTCAATATATTATTTTTAGGGTACTATGTAACATATTTAGATAATGACCTCATCCATTCGCAGTGAGCATGGCAACAACCTCTTCAACAACAAAATCACCTTTGCATAAAAATAGCAAAAAGAATGGATACTCCCTTTCTGAACTTCAAGACAAAAGGTTAACTTCAAGGCACATTGCAGCATTGATGAAATTGGATGATACACTTCTTGAAAATGAGCAACTGAAAACCAAAGTTGATATTTTGGAGAAAGAAACTGGATCATGTTTAGGCCTGCATGAGTTTGCACGTAATTCTAAACAAATTCTTGAAAACACTGAAAATCAATACCAAAAAAAAATTGAACAACTTGTGCTTACTTATGATACTAAAATATTTGACATGCAGAGAGAGCATGAAAGCCTTCAAACAGAAAATCTAAAAATGAGTAACAAGAATCAAGAACTCACAAAGCAAATTGTTGATTTTAAAGAAAACTTGTTGAATTATAATGTGAAGCAGAGAGACTTTGAAAATGCAGAAGTAATAATAAGGAATTTAGAAAATGCTGCAAGCCAACTGAACAATGAACTAACCCATTATAAGAAGAAGTTGGAAGTTTCTGTTCAAAATACCAAAGAATTCCAAGAAGAAAGCATACAGCTGAAAGAATCACTTTATCTCCTTCAGTCTAAAAACAATGCATTGTGTGAAGAGAATACTAAGCTAAGAAAACTATTTAAATTTGAGGAGGAAAATAAATCTTCATTTGAAGCAACAGGAAAAACAGAATATGAAGAAGAAGAAAAGGAAGAAGAAAAATGTAAAGATTCAGGACAAGTTCTTCAGGAAGATTCTGAGAAAGACAAACAGATCAGTGATCTGAATAGAAAAGTAACTTTATATGAGTTGGAGAGGCAAGCAATCATCCAGTCATCTTCAGATATGGAAATTGAAATTCAACATTTGAAAAAGAAATTAAGCACACTTAATATGTCTGAAAGTGTAACAAAGTTGAAAAATATAGGTTCAACACCTGTCAGTAAAAGACCAGAATCATCAGTCTTGAGATATTCGCAAGAATGAAATATGAAATACAGTATGAAAAATGAATATTTTTTAGGCATATGCCATCAATTTCGAAAATATTAATTCCAGTGAAAGTGTTTTTTTTTTTTTCGGAAAACGATTTTCACTAATTTCATTTTTTACATCTAATTTAATCATTGGCCAGTCATTGAACAGGTTTCCTCTCTTAAAAGAGTGTTATTTCGTGAATTTAAAATCAAAGACCTGAAACAGCCAAAGGATTGGAAAAAAATTTTACTATTTGCGAAATTTAACTCTTATGAAATATATGAAATTACATAGTTGATTCGCGAAAATCGATTTTCTTAAGGTATTTAATGATTTACATACATACAGTACAATGAATTCTTCTCTTTTTGTTACATTTTTTCTTTTTCACAGGAAATCTCAGGATCTTTGGCTTAAGAATGTATACTTCATTGGGATTTAATTAAATAAGATCCATTAGGCAAGTACAAAATATTTGAAAATATGAATCATAAAATTGATTATGGCAATGTAAAATGTTAGGTGTGATATTAAATCTCATTATTATATTTTGTAAAGACATGGGTTTGTAATATAATAATTATATTTTTAGCATGAATATGCAGTATGTTTTATTTATTTTTATTTGTAGATGTTTAGTATATTTTAGTCATTCTGACTCAAAACTTTATTTTTAAGATTTTTCTAATAGAGGTAACGCTATTGCGGTTTGTTCAACTTTTTTATAAAGTATACCATATTTTTTAGTCTAGTAATATAAATGTGTGAAATTTTGAACGTTAAAGAAAAAACTCTTCTTTCGACTTTCACAAGTTGGAGAAGAGGCTCATAAAAAATTAGTCAATGTTGTTGAATTTGTACTGAAACGGATCCTGGGAACAGATCCTGCACTAATGTGACTTTCCAATTTCTGCAAAGGTAGCGGATCGAGTGGGGATTGAACCCACGACCTCTCGCTGGAGAGTCACATTAGTGCAGGATCTGTTCCCAGGATCCGTTTCAGTGCAGTATATATATGTATGTGCACTTGGTTCCATATGAATTGTTGAATTTAGTTATTTTATTGTTGAATGTTCAATTTAATTTAAAAGATCATAATCTTTCTTTCCTAAATATCCTTTGAATTTTAAAATGCAATGTTTATCAATACTATCAATGCATAAATTAAATTCCCTTTTATTCTTGCAGAAAAAGGAAGCCGTGCAAGGTTAGGGGCAGCCTTTTATCACTTCACAAAGACAGAATTATAAAAATTATGAAAATTATGAAAATTTTGCCAATTTTTTGATTTATGTGGCATTTTTGAGAGGAAGCTTGAAGTAGACAAATTATTTACACATTATTTTTTCATTGCGCAGGACTACGAGAAATTAATGTTTTTGCATAAGTCTTGCCTCCTGTCAAAATCAAAATCAAAATCAAGAAAGTTTTCACATGACTTTTACAATGTTGTGCTTTTTCAATTCTAAGCAAAATGGGAGCAAAAAATTTTGGTGGGGGGAGGGGGTTGAGATAATTTGTACCAGTGAAATTTGCCATATAAATGTGCTGAAAACACACACACTTTTTGAAAAGTTGTTGTTTAGTTTATTAATTTTGTTCTAACAAAGGACTGCCTGTAAATGAAACTTTTTTGAGAAACCTTGGGGGGGGGGCAAGGCCAGTCCCCCGCCTATGTTTTCAATCCTTTTAAATAAGATTATATGTAATTATACGCCACTCTCCATGAACCAACATCTGACTTTATAAATCTTTATTATATGATCAATAAATAGTTTTTCAATATTTTCAGGAGAAAAATTTAAAACAAATGATATGACATCACTGGCAGCTGAATCAGAGAAAGGGAGGAAAAACAATAGTAATCCAGCACAGTGGCAGACTACAAAGGTTAGTGTGAGAGAAAGAAATGAACATATGTTTATGAACGATTTGATCAGTGATGTCCAGTTTCTTATTGGCAAAAAGAGCACATTAAGGAAAAAGATACCTGCACATAAGTATGTACTTGCTACAGCCAGCCCAGTATTCTTTGCTATGCTATATGGTGATTTTGCTAAATCGGATATCATTAATATTGATGATTGTGAGACAGAACCTTTCCTTGAGTTGTTGAGATTCATTTATTATGATCAAGTTAACTTGACAGCCCAAAATGTTGTCGATGTGCTATATCTTTCCAATAAATATATTGTACCAGTGCTCTCCAAAGAATGTGTCAACTATCTCTTGGACAATGTCCAAACAGAAAATGTACTGAACGTATTAAATGCTTCAATATGTTTTGGAGAAAAACGTTTGGAAAAGCATTGTTGGTCAATTTTATCAAGAAGAACATCTGAAATTCTTGATACTGAATCATTTGTGGAGATTGAGCGGCAGCTGTTGTTAAGCATCTTGGAGAAAGACAACTTGAATGTTTGCGAGATTGATGTTTTTCATGCAGTCAAAAAATGGGCTGAAATGGAATGCACCCGCAAGAATCTTGAAATTACAACTGAAAATCAGAAGACAATGTTGACAGATATTATCAAGTTAATTAGATTCCCCGTGATGTCTGCTAAGGAATTTGCATTGGGACCAGCACGATCTGAACTCCTCCATCTTGAAGACGTGAAAGCAATATTTATTTATCTGAACTCTGGTGTTAAACTTAATAATATGAGATATCCACTAACACCAAGAGAATTTAGACCACACAAATGCTCACGTTATGTGAAACCCATGAAGAATTACTTGTGGCGATATGACGAAAAAGATACTGATGCTATTCGTTTCAAAGTAGACCAGGAAATATTTTTGGCAGGTATTGGATTGTATGGTTCACCCTGTGGTGGAGAGTACACCGTCTCAGTTGAAATAGTGATTGAAAGTGAAACTGTTCATAAGCACAGTTCATCATTTATGTGTCCACCATATCCAGAAATTAATGCAATTGATAATCCTCCCATACATAATATTATGTTTGAAGAGCCATTGAGGATAAAAGAGAACACTTGTTATGATGTGTTTGTGTTGTTGGATGGGCCGCCATCTTTTGCAGGAGATGATGGCAGACAAGATGTGAATGAGGAAGGAGTGAATTTCAACTTTGAAAATAGTAGTGGTTCAACAAATGGAACAAGCTTTGATGAAGGACAGATTCCAACCTTGCTCTTTTATTTTTAATCTAAGTGTCTGGAAAATCAAATGATTGATTATTTTAAGGGAAGACATTTTTGCGGAAAGATATTTTTGTAGAAGAAATTTTCACGATTTTAGCCCTAAGTCGCCAAACTAAATTTCATGAAACTTACAAAATTGCTCCATTGCGAAAATAATTCCTGCGAAATTCTATTTTTCCTTGATTTTCCAATTTGTGACAACAGCGAAGATCGATTATGCGAAACCGAACTGGAACTTGAACTGGACAATCACAATATAATTCCGCGAAAATTCCTTCCCTTGAGATGTTTGTATATAAATCCTTTGCATTAGCAGTTCTTCTGTATCGAGTCATCTACATCCGACCTACCACTTTTCTATAAAAATAAGCTTTAAGCATGCAAGCCTTAGAAATAAGTACAAAGCTATCAGAGAAAGGGTAATGTTAGAAATAATTTTCATTTTTTCATTTTATCGTTATCATGAAGAGGTTTTTCTATTCATTGGATTGGTAAAATTTATCACTGACCCATTTCAATGTTTTCGCTTTTTTAACTTTTCATTTGCCAAAAAGAAAAAAAGATTCTAGCGATCTTTGGAAATAGTCTATTTGCTGACTAGGGACTGTTCCCAGGTGCATAGTTTGTGAAGCTCCTTTCCTACCCAGGGGTGGGTCCAGGAGGTTAAAGAAGCTTTTCTCAGCCATGCTTGGTTAAATGGACATCAACACTTTAAAAGACCTACAATTTTCTAGGTCCCTATGGTTCCAAGACCGTTAAGAGTTTCCTCAGCCATGTTTAGTTTAGTCTGTACCAGACCATCCCGTAAGTGTCAAAAATGAACCGTGAGAAGACTTTGGTACATGTTCAGTTAACTGCACCTTGAAACTTAAATGGTTAATACTATTTTGTGCATGCTTTCAAAAATCTGTGTGTGTTTGGAGGAAAACACAGTAAAAAAGAATGGTCTTTTTTTAGCTTGGCCTCAATTTTTCAAATTTGGAACTCCATCATCTCTAGTTTCACTTTCACATGGGTTATATATTGTTACTGAAAACAACCTCTTTGGTCATTTGATATACTCAAATCAATGCCTTCTATGATTATAAAAACAGTAAACAATACACTATTTTTTACCTCGAGTTCGTTTAATGGTGTTTTCTGTCATGCTTTAGTTGTTTAAATTATTCAATGTCAATGTCCTAATCAAGTGGACTCGAATGAAAAAATATTCTGTGGTACTTGACCCTTAGGTAGAAACCTAGAAATCTCTGTCTCTCTCCCACCAGTCCATGTAGTCGGCAAATACTTTTTCCAAAGATCAATTAGTGGGTAAATAGCACACTTTTTATAATTTGAAATTACAGTCTGCACATCTCCAGCTAAAGCTTTTTGTTGCCAAAAGCACGAGCCAATACGGGCCATCGTAAACAAATGATGTCACATATAATCACTCTATATATAGTATTAGAATATAAAGTTTCCAAGAGATACGTAGATAATTGTTAATGAATTTTTTTTTACTTATTTTTTTAATTATTAATTGCAATTATGTAAAGCCGATAGAAACCAAAAATATTGATAATGTAGGGACTGAACAGTAACAATTATCTATTTTGGATCAATAGGAAGCTCCCATTTGAAGCTATTTACAGCCATTTTTTGATTGCCGTAACAGTTTCTCTCGTGATGAATAGAACCTGGCAGAGCTGTAAATAAACTTGAAAAAATTCACACTGTTTGGCAAACCTATTATGCCTATTGTTTCATTCTTAGATTCTTTAGTATTTCATTTTATTTCGATTAACTCTTAAAGGAAAGGAACGTGTACAAGTAGAATCAGTGCTGTTAATACGCTGACACAGATAACTTAACAACAATATTTCACAAAAGAGTCTTCATTTTTTCTAATAAGCCGCAATTCCGATTGCAAATTATATACCATATTTTGATAAAACTTAGACAATACGAATCCCGTGAATAATTAAGAAAACAATAGAAATAATTAAGCAAAAATAGTATTCAAGAAGTCAGGCTGACGTTAGCATTCTTAAAAGCAATGGAACACTCTTATACCCGTATAGTTCCTTTAACTCTTTCGTCAAGAAAATTACCAACTTGTGTACAAGAATATATTTTGAAATTTAAAAGTTTTGTTCCTTGGCCGATAAGATTTTGAAAATTTCCAATGTTTTTTAAGCTGAACGCTTGCTGAAGATTTATTTGCAGCTCTGGATGGACAGTTTTTGGCAGATTTATCCTAACGCCTCTTACTTTATTACATAAAAATTTCGTGGCACGCTCATCAAATGTTCACGGTTTCGCGATCGTTATGAGAAAACCGCGAAATTTAATATTTATGCCAAACCGCGGGATTAAAATGCATCAAAACATAGTTGTGACACACATTTAGGGGATTTCTACAAGCTGAGATGTTTAAGGGAAGGCATTTTCGGCTCAGTCGCGAAATTAGAATTGCTCAAATTAAAATGTCGCAAAATAAAACATTTAGTATGGACCGCGAATTTAAAATGCCGTAAAACGTAAATTTAGTACCAGAATACCCCAGAAATTTGATACCGCGAAATTTTTATACAATATGGTAACTAATCCTTAGATTTTGAATCGTCTTGTTAATGAGAAATTGATCTATATATCTCCATTATTTAAATGCCTATAACTTGAGAATTATTAAAAATCGGCTTTCAAAGTCTGGTAATTAATTGCCTTATGAGTACACCGAATACAGGAACTTGCATTTTGCAACAATTTAGGGTTGAAAAGTAGACCTTCAAAAGATGAAATTTTCGCAAACCAAAATCTATAGAATTTGAAGAATTTCTTTGAAGAAATTTTCTCCATGTAAGACAATAAAAGATTAATTTGTAGAAGAAAAGTGATATTTAAAGTGAAAATCCTTTATAAGATCATTAAGCTAAAGATTTGACAAATATCTACTTCGCGTGTGCACCATTCCTCATTTTCTATAGTTTCGAACCGTGGTCGATAGAACTTATGTGAAGCCAAATAGGAGCTCGGTACTAGTCTACCATCAAGACATGGTGTAGAGAAGAAAAACTAGAATGTTGTGTCATAACGTATAATTGGAGCCTGGGTTCATTTTTTTTGGCTAAAAAGAAGATAGAGTTTTAAATATGAATTGAATTTCACCATCATTTTGACCACCTAGACAATTTGTACATTTTAAGGAAAGCAAAATTCTTATGATTAGAATTTATTATCGCTATATTATATTCGATTAATTAATCACGAATTGGTATTATCAAAAAATACACAAATTTTCGTGAACTGATATTTCAGAGAATTTTTTCGAGTACGAATCGGGATAAAACTTGAGAATCTCCAGAAAAAATGATTCTTTCAATTTTGGTTGATGAGCTTAGGACCGACAAATGCTGAATTTCTGTGTTTCTTCTATTCTTCTAACTTCTTTTAGATTTTTTAGAATAGTAGTAATGGATTGGAAAACATTTTGTCATGATAGAGATTGGGTTGTTTTGTTCCACAAGAAATTCAACATGAAAGATTTCCAACTTAAATATTCTTCAGAATTTGATCGAAAAGTTTGTCCTTTGACTGATGATGGCATGGAAGACTTTTGGTGTAAATTATGCGAACAAAACAACAGGCTCTACAATGCGAGTAAATTCCGTTTGGACAGCGTTGACAAAGACTGTGTGGTCAATGTTGGATTGACTGACTATAAAGCATCTATGTGTACAAACCAGTCTAGTTCGAAAAATGATATATTTGAATATGGCGTGAAAGAGTTTCAAAATGGACAGGCTTGTTTCAGTGATCCGATTGCTGTTAATTGTGTTATTATTACGTCCGATGGGTTTGTTGTTCTAATCAAACGGGCTCAGTGGGTGTCCGAAGCAAAAGGTATGGTAGATACACCGGGCGGACACTCAGAACCTGAGGTTAGATCATAGTTTTCCAATAGTATAACGCTTGATTTTCACTTTACTTTCTTATTGAATTGACATAGTGAGTTAGACGACTAGTTAACTAGTTGACTAACAAAGGTATGACAGTGGAGTGTTCGTACGCCACTTCGATTTGAAAAGATAATAATTTTCTTTTCTCGCAATTCCCGTACGGCACCGATATCCGATTTACCCGTTCCAGATTATTTTTCCCGTTTTCTTGGTTCTATCGGAAAATTGACTGGCTCGCGAATCTTTACCGAACATTGGCTTTGCTAATATGTTGGCCAGTGCCAAACCTCGAATTCTCCATTTTGCTTTATGTAGAGTCTTATGTTTGCTAACGGAACAGCATATCTTGTTGATTTTATGTAAGCTAAAAAAGATCGTTTAACCACTTCTGTACCGGAAATTTTCAACATTTTGGGAATCTTTGGAGTCTATTTCTTGACCGGGGACCGCTCCCTGGTGCATGGGTTGCGGAGCTCCTAGGTCACTACCCAGGGGTCCAGGACCGTAAAAGAAATTAAGATCCCGTGACAAATATGTTTGTCATTGGCGCTTAAGTGGTTAAGTAATATCACCTCAAAAAAACTGTTTGAAAAATATGATACACGTACACCTTCGTTAATACCTGAATAGTTCTAGATGTTAGATGTCATTACATCTTCAAAATGGTAGGTAATAAACTCTAGAAGACGTAAATATGGTTGTCCATTATTTTTGAAAGCTCGTAACTTCGGAACGCTCGAGAATTACTGTTAATTTGAACCTTTTCTTTTTGTCATTGAACAGGAAGCTTTGAAGAAACATGAATTGAACGAGAATGATGTGAGAAGTTTAACTGGAGAACAAGTCAAATACGAAATTTTTCATTCTATGGTTCGAGAAATCAGGGATGAGGTATATGATTTTTTATTTGATTAGTGAGTAGTCCCTTGGCGATGTCGTTGAAAAGAGCCTATCCCATGGGAATGCACATTTCAAAAGTTGACAAAATAAGGGAAAATCAGCCAAATCTTAAGATATCACGCCCTAGCACTTTTGAAACTTTGTTGATTTTTTTGACAATCACGATGAAAAAGAAACAAAAACAAAAATGTATAAAAGGGCACGAGGAGAGGAAATCACAGCACCCACTAGAAACTACAGACTCAGTGTTCTGGACACATTGAACCTTTATATGATATTAGAAGTCTACAAAAATACATAGGAGAGCGATTATACTCACGTTGAGGTGTAGATTTTTATAATTTACCTATAACATACCATAGTGCCATTCTACCTCACGAGGAAACACCTATAAAGGAGCCATGTGGAATTTCACAGCACGGCCTTTTTCGCCACCGACAACTTCTTAACATGGATTCGAACCGAGAATCTAGCGATTGGCCGTAGTGATTCTTAGTCTCTCGGCCACGGACCCACTATATGTACATAATTTTTATGAAGAAAAAAAATTTCGAATAGGGTACCCTGATTCATCAAACTAAGGAGTATATCCATATCCACCGTCAGCATCCACAGACTTCTGAACAAATTCAATTTATAGTCATTGCTCACTAAGTAGAAGTGGGCCTGGATTGAACTTGAATTCTTTCGTTTTTCAGACTGTCAATCTGATAACTGCACTGGTCAGCCTTAAAAATATTGGTTTAAGTCTTAATTTGAATCTTCAATTCAAGTTTAATTAATGTTTTAGCTGAACATTCCGGAAGATCGAATTCAATGGCCTGATTTACTCGGAATCATCAGAAATAAAAGTCTTGGGTACAAACCATGTTTCATTTTTCAAACTAGGTATGTGTTCTTTACCTTCTCTTGTGTTCCTTCCATAGGATTATTTATTTATTGGATTTTGAAGCGCTAGATTTCTAATAGCTGTGACCAACCATGCACGAGAGAGTACGTAATGTCGGCGCCACCTGCAAACCCAAGCTTCTGATTTTTTGACAGTTTTAAAAACCCTTCCATTTCCGCAAATAATTTTCCATTACCTTTGGACACAATAAATTTGACGGGAATTCTTTTTGTACTTTGGTCGTGACATTGCTCATAGTGATATCTGTCTGACCATGACCGGAAACATTTTCCATGATTTGGACATACCTTGTCGGGGAAAAAAATTGGGGAAAAGTGACCAAATTTATTGCAAGTGACTAAAATTTTCCCCGCCTAAAATTTGTCCTGATTCTATGTTCCCTGACTAGTGTTTTCTCTGATTTTTTTGAACCCGAGAATTAGAATTTCACAATCTTTTAAAAATTTCATTTCCGTTGTGTTTATAGCATCTGTGACAAATTAACATTATTTGCATAATAGATATTGCGAGAAGAAAGATATAAAAAGCATTGTTGTTGTTTCTTTATTTACAAAATAACATAGAAAATGAAATTTTTATCAAAAATCTGTTGTTAGGTGCTCATGTCAATATCTATTTCTAAATTTAGTCGAGAAAAGTGACTAATTTTTCAAAATTTTGCCCTGAATGAATTTTAACCCGACTAAATTTTCACCCGATATCTTTTTACTGACCGGAGAATCTCACTGGTACATAGAAAGATTGCAATCCTAATTGAAGACTTTCCAGGCGTCCAGGACTGTAAAATGTTTGAAATTACTTGTTCAGTATTGGTCATTGGTTAAGTTTTGATGCTTTCTCCTCATGTTTTCGTGCAATTGCTATAACATTTCCTTTTCCCTAGTTGTGATATTACGAAAGCAGAAGTTGAAGAATTATATGCAAAGGGTGGACCGGAAACTGATGAATCTACTGGTCTTGTGTTCATACCTTTTAAGGTATGTATACATATTGATTTCGAAATTCATGTGACGTCGCGACGTGATATCGACGCGACGTTAACACGTTTGCTGCCGTGCTGTTTTCAAAAATCACAAAAATTGCATTTTTTTTTTAACTTTTAACGACTGTTACACTGCTCTAAAGTTGACATATGAGTATGCCAATCGATAGAAGGTTTTGCATCCATGTCAAATCGATGGCACAAAAACATATCAAAAAACAAAATAAAAACAAAATACAGAAAAATCTTTTTGTTCAAAAGTTATGGCTGTTTGAAGTTGGTCGGTGTTTTGACCCTGAAATGAGGAGTATACTCGTAATTATTAAAACAATGTTGAAAGTATAGATATAATAGGAGTATGACAGACATCTATAGGGTGGAGAGTCATTGGTGACTGAGGGGTTACAGCACCACCTTCGTAATCACAAGGTTCCTGGTTCGAGCCGAGGTCACGTCCCTGGTAGTACTGACGCCAACCTGAACAACGCTCTAATTTCATGTTTATGTTTCCCGAATGATGAGGGTTGGATGGGGATTAGTTAGGGCTAACTACCCTGTTTTTGTTAAGACCTAGGGATAAATCACGGTGGTTAATTTACTCATTTGTTCAAATTTTATCTAGACTTTCTCAAATTTTTGGAAATTTTTCTATTTATTGTCCCCTGTTATTTCCCTTGATAAAATATAGCACATTGGATACCTATTTTTCGGAAACTCTTTTACTATTCTATTCACGTTTATACTCTGCTTGGTTTATAGGATTTACAAAATCAAGCCTCAGAAATATGGAAAAACGTTGTGGAAAAAATGGCACCTTGTGGGCAAGCTGCTCTATATCTATCTTGTTATTTGTAGCGTACGTAATGGAGCCATAGCTAGTAACGACGCATACTACGCATCAAAATTACCATGGCCACTTTTTTAACCACAACTAGAAACAACGCATAGACATATTAAAATTACCATGGCAACTGTTAGCGACAATGACGTCGACATATCCAGATTAGTGAATCCAGCTTTTCTTTTTGTCAATTTTGGAAGACACCCATACACTATACAGTCAGACACGAACGATATATAAATAGTTAGGATAAGAGTAAGATATAAACGATTTATTCAGAAACGCTTGAACTAAGAATTCAAGAAAAATTGTGACTCATAGACTAAACAAGATACTTTTGCAGAGGCTTTTCTGGGTTAATAATCAAATCATTCATTCATTCCTTCATTCATTCGTTTTTATGATTGCATGGTTACAAAGAAAGTGGTATTTACAGCTGCACAGAACATTTTGTTTTTTTATTAACAGTATATATTGTTAGACATTTTTTATGCATGCACTTTTCTCCGAAATGTAGGTATTTTCTGATAAAAAAAACTTTATAGTTGGAGCATCCAAGTGCAACGATTTTTTGAAAGAAGTACTTTCAGGCTACGTTCACACACAAACTAATACGCTTCGTATTCTTTTTAACAGTATGTACGGCAGGGAAAAACATTTCCCGCCCCGCTACGGCGTCCGGTAATGGCTAACATTGAGTAGATTGTGGCAGGAATTGAACCCTCAGCCTTACGTTATGTTGGTGAACACTACACTGATTGAGCTAAACCGAGCACTGTTCAATAATTTTTGCCGGACAAAATATCGGAAAACTTTCATTTTGGTAATGCTATGCGAATTTACTAGAGAAAATTTAAGGTTAGGCACAAGGGGTATTCATCGATTAAAATACATGAATTGTGGTATGGAATAATTTAAGGTTTAATGAAGTGACTGTAACAATATCTAAAAATATGAATAATGAACAAAAAAAGTGGGGGGCGGGGGGGGGGGGGTGGGGGTGTTACGTTCTTATATTTTACGGAGGAGAAGAAGAGTTCTAAAAATTCGAACTATTTTGCAGAGGTCATATTGAAATGATCCCTTGTGTTTGTTCAATATACTCTGGATAAGTGAGACTTTACAAACTGCTATAGATGGCTTACTGAGTGACGTATTATGTTTACATGTTGCTATTAAACTGCAATCGTAATCGAGATAAAATCGACTACTAATTTGCCTGCAATTTTTAACAGCCTTAAACACATTTAAACCCTTTCATATCTCCACAAAACTCAATTCATTTGCATTATTGAAAGGATTAATGAGAAGAGTATCCCTAAGTGAGTTTTACCTTTAATATCAGATTTTAAATAGAGCCTAAAGGGGTATTTCCAGAAAAAATCTGTTCATCCTATGTTGAGGATATTGGAGTAACACGAAAAATATCATGACCCCCTGGATGTCGAAAAATAGTAATTCAACCCCCTGGATTTGTCCTATTTTAGCATTAAGACCCCCTAGACGTCCACTTTTTTGTAAATTTTTACAGGTAAGACCCCCTGGAAATTCGCTTTTCAGTAAAGCATCACCCCCTGAACATCCACAAATTGTGACCAGTGAGACCCCCTGGACGTCTGATATCCTCAACATATGGTATACAGTTTTTTTTTGGAAAAGCCCAAGATGAGTGTAAAAATCGCAACCCGTCTATAAAAACATGCATTAAGTGAAAGTACTATTTTGGGCCCCTTCGCAGGATAACTTCTACCCAGTGGGCAAAATCGATAAAAACCCAATGTGGAGGTGTGTTTTTCTTTATAAATGGCACATAGAGTGCGTGCCTTTTTAAAAGAAAATACTCCTCCACACGGATTTTTTCACGATTTTGCCCACCGGGTAGAAACCCTTCGGATAATTGGTACATTTTCTATTCCTTCCCAGTATACTTTTCTTGGTCCCTTCAGTGTCCAAATTATCGAGTACAATGTAGCTAGCAAGATGGATACATAGTTTGAATAAACCCAGAGTCCAAAAAATATTGTTTATTTTCAAATGTTCTTTTTTCTTTAAAGATTGATACAAAATAACATGAATAAAAAACAGAACAGCAGAATACGAAATGAAAGATGATGAAGTAAAATCAAGAGCAGCCAAAGCTCGATGGAAGATACTCGCCCAAGCGCTTAAGAAAAACAAAAAACAAGATAGTTTCGACACCTCTCAGTTCTCTGTCCGAAATTTTGGTGGTTTCGATTTGTTCGACGTGAAACCAATAGTGAAGAAAGAGCAACTTTTGAAAGAAAGATGGTTGGATTATCGATTAAAGACGGAGGAGGGTTCACACTCCATCGCTGTCAGGTTTCTAGATGATAATTTTTTGTAGTTGTCATGTCTGTTTATTTAAAGTTAAGTCCCTATAAGTTTTAATGACATTTCTTTTATAGATATTGCATAAAAACAAAGTGTTGTTTAATCGACCTGCTAAAACCTAGCTCGAGAGCTGTGGTTTTCTATGGAGCTCAGGACTCGAGCTCGTTTTGGCCTTATTATAGGCCTCATCATGCTAAGCATTACTGTTAATCATAATCACTACGTTGTTGCAGAAAAGATTAGCAAACCTGGCTGGGACCGAGAAACCTTATGGTTCTCCACAATAGATGTAGTTAAGCTAAGTAGGATCGTAGTAAAAGAGTGAAAAACTCATGAAAATTTATTCAAAGATGAAACAGGCTGATAAGAAGACAATAAAATTTGATGACATGTTGGTTTTGTTTTAGATTATTAAAGGATAATTTTTCAGCAGAAGAACTTTTTGGATTTAACAACACTGGCAATGTATGTAAGTTGTGTTTCGTACCCCTGCCTAACTAGGTATCTCCGAAATTTACAGTCGATGATAGATGGATCCTGTATGACGTATAATGTTTGGGTTTTGCTCTACTATCTGGTTATGAAATATAAGAGGTACTGTAAAATTGCAAAGTTAATAAAGACAAACTCTACTGCCTATTTCTCGCATTTTGCCTGCCCTTTTCATAGCCCCTAACAATGTTCAAGAGGTGCTGTAAAATTACAAAGGTAATTAAGACAAATTTTACTACTGCCTATTTTTCGCATTTTGCCTGTCATTTTCATAGCCTCTAATCTAACACATTCCAGCACGTGTATATTCTTATAAAAGTGAAGTCACTAGCATTAATGAGAAAATTCAAGAAAAGAGAAACCCTAAGGGGGCTACACGTTTGATATCAGATTGTAAATACAGCCTAAAGTCAGATGTAAACACTGGGATCCGTCAATACCAATCATATTCCTTCATTACATATTGCTTCAATTTTCTATGACAGGAGCGGTAGCGCAGTGGTATGGTCAGGCTTACTGCTTTGCAAGAGACACTCCTGTCATATCGAGTTTCTCTAACTGAAAATCAGTCATCCGAACATCTAGCTGGACTGGCTTGATGAAGACTGTTACTCTACCGATTCGCTCGGCTGAACGCGAATTCGATGTGATAGATGACTGTCTGTGTACTTTCTAGGAAACAACTGATCAGCCGTCAAAAGGGTCAGGGTTAGTGAGGCTATCCACAATATATATCAGTCTTTACCTCTACCTATCTAGGTATTTGGCCATCCGAGGAAGTGCTGGGTTATTACTGCTGCAAACACAAGGATCTGTTCAAGTAAATATTTTTGTTGTAGAAAATTTCACACATTTTGAGAACGATATTTCCATCAAATCAACTTTTAATTTGACCATGTTCACACCTTGACGGGATCGCTTTTTGTAGCCGATTTGGTAAGCAATCTGATCTATGAATACTTTGCAAACTAGAAACGAACCTTTATGGTTACATTCGTCTTAGTATTAATTCAAATAAAATCACCCAGACCGGAAATTAGTCTATTTTAAAAATTGGTCCCATCGGCTTTTCATATTACAAAAAATCATGTGAATCTAGAATTGGTCCGATATGGTCCTTTTTTAAGAGTGGAGCAACCTTATCGTTCTACTAATTGGATGAACCGCCAACGGTGTACCAATGTGAACCACGCTTTATGTGCAGCTTCGCTAGCGATCCGCCCCAGTGTGAACATAAATAACAAAGTGAATATTTGTTTACTATCAATTCTTTGCTGTCACAGGAACAAACGTGTAATTGAACTTGGTTGTGGCATGACAGCTCTGGCCGGTCTTCAGGTATTGTGTTTAGCATTTTTTTTATTTGAAATTAGTGGGATTTGTATAGAAATTCGAACCGGTGAGATTTTCTAATCAAGTATGTTTTATTCTTAACCGGTATAATGAATGACGAAAACAGAAAAATATTGGTCTGGCCCGCAGATCAACGAATTCAATTGCTTTGGTCAAAATTTATCTTAAAAATTAATTGGAATTAATGGGTGAAATTAATGAAATTTTTTGTATATTTTCAGGTAGCAATACACACAGAAGTTAGTGAGATATTACTCACCGATGGCAATGAGAAGGGGATTCAAAGTATGACTTTTACTGTATCTGTGTTAAGTAACAACGGATTAATTTGAATTCGGCTCTTTTTCGTTTTCATTTTCGTAATATTCATTCTTTCAATTTGATTATAAAAAGACTGATAACTCGAATCCCCTTAATCAAAAATTATGGTTGAATTTCGGTATTTCTTTTCCATTTAGATGTTTCAGTAATGTTGGAAGAGAATAAAGAAACTTTGAAGCAAAAAAATACACATTGTAGGTATGCCCTGTTCAATTTCCATAACAAGTATTTACTGGGGAGCTTATCACTTACATGTAACACTCCACCTGGGTAACCGCGACGGCAACTTTGTAGCTTGGCGTCCAACGTGGTTGCCGTTCTTCAAATTTCATATTTCGTTAATATAACTGCATAACTCGCATAAAATTCACGTCTTCGCTGCAACGACAAATCTGTTCATTTGACGTCGGTCCTGCCGTACGAAAGCGCGAAATTGGAGTTTTCTCTGATTTGCACATGCGCACTCAAGTCAAAACAGTGCTCTTGCGTTGCCGTTGCTTTTGTGATTTCAGAAACTCGCTACTTTCCTTTGGTATAGTCTTACCATAAAGAAATAGAATCCCTCAATAACGACAGATACCTTTTACGAACGTGCCAGTTACTTACTTTTCTTACTACCGCAATGTTTTTTGTATTCAAATGTTAGAGTTTTGAAATGGAAAGATTCCTATGACGAAGCTGATTGGACGAGACAAGGTTATGACGTCATCATATCAGCTGATTGTTTATTTTTCGTGGCGTTACACGAGACATTAATCTACACACTGGATTATCTCATGACTGATAAGGTATCCCTAAGAATTCGATGCAATAATACCTCTTATTCTTTTCCTTTTAAGGAATATATTTTTTGCAAGAAGAATTTAATTTCGCGAAATTTGACAAAAAGGACAGTAGTAGTGTAATACTTTAGGTATAAAGAGGCATGAGAAATCGTGTTCAGGTTTCGAACCCTTTGTGTGTGTGGCCATGAAAAATCTTCTCCCTGATGTGGCTAATACTACGGACATACAGTGTGTTTCAATTAGACATATCCAAAAACTTTCAAAGCTTATTTTTCAGCACACTTTTATAAAATCATCGTCATTTTTATATCATGAAAAAGCCTATCCACAGCACTTTCCAAAAGAGATATAAATTTCATTCCAAATAATAATTCTTCAAAAAGTTATTGAAAAAAAGCTATTAGCTTTAGATGAGGGGTAGGCAGACTAGATAGATTGGGGGTTAAAGGATCTGGATCTGGAAGGTACCCCCCTCTTCTAGTGAGTGCCCCTAGCCTAAAAAGATGAAAATTGGTAGGGTAGACACATGCTGGAATCGGCTTTCTATTTACCGTCTCATGAATTGTGTTCATCAATGGATTAACCACCTGGTTACCGTTCCTCAAAAGCCCTAGGTCAAGTACAAGTTTCTCTCATTGTCATAGGGTCAATGCATTTTTGTGGCTCCCAGTCGATCAGGAACGCTGGAGCAGTTTGTGGAACTAGCAAGAGATATGTTTAATATAACTGTTGAAAAAGCATATGATGATTTGCTGTATGAAAGACATTTACATCATCTAAAAAACACTCCATCGTATAACGAAGATCTTCATTTCCCTATACTTGTCGTTTTAACAAAGAAATAATAACTTTGGAAAAAAGGATATGTTGATTTGTTGTACGAGAAAAATCTAAACCAATTAAGAAACACTCAATCGTATAACGAAAATCTTCATTTCCCTATAACTGTCATTTTTACGAAAAATAGAAATCGCTTTCCTCGTTGCTGGAAATTTCACGTTTCTACTCTTGTTAATAATTTGAAAATATACGAGTGTATTTGTTCGTTCTGTTCCCCAATATCTGAAATTTCTGATATTCACTTCAATCTCTCCATTTGTTTTGCTCAAAAGAGGTAGGGAGATCAAAATTTGTAAAATGAAACAATTCCTTTTTACATTGTTAAAATTGATGATTATTCCAAAAAAGAAATAGATTGGTCGAACTGGTTAGGTTGGAGTCATGAGATCTTGATTCTTTTCATACAACACAATTTTACTTTTCGATGTTTTTTGCCTAATACGTGATAAAATGTGTCTTTTGATTACGCGTTTGATGAATATAAATCCCTTTTCTAATTAAATATAACGGAAACCCTCTACTTTGTGTAAAAATGATTGAAATAGTATTAAAGAAATACAGAAAAATTGTTCTCCTTGACAAACCTACCCCTACCTTCCACTTTAAAAATATCAAGAGTAAACTGGTTACGTCACCAATTAAAAAAGTGGTAAATGATTAAATGATTTGCTTAAAATACTCGGAATTCAATTTATTGATAACAATTATATTTGTATCTTGATTCATTTATCAAAAATAAATTAATGATTAATGACTAAACATGTGGTCTAGCTGAGGTTGTCAAATTTTAAAAATGAATTCAAAACTTGAATCGAAAAGAGATTTTAGTAAAATCCTTATTCTATTTTTTGAAAATGAATAATTTATTACTTGATTTGTTACAGTTTCATGATGGTGAACCCATTTTGTCTTTCTGTTGTTAGATACATGTCACTAGGGTTGTGCGAGAAAAACATTATGAATAAATCTCTATGACAGACCGTAAATTATCATTTATTTTGGTTACAGTGCTGTGACAGGTTTCAAATATTGTAGCTCGAATAGTGTGTGAGAAAGAGTGATTGTGTAGACGTGTTAGAAAACGAAGAAGAAAAAGAAGTTGAAGATTTTTCGTGGAATATGGCGTACTATGCAAACGCAAAAGGTGGGATTCCATTTCACAAAAGAGAAGAAGATCGAAGATGGAAAGACCATATTGCTAAACACCAGAAAAATGTAAAGTTTTTGTCTAGATTTCTTCTTTTTTTTGTTACGGAAGCAAACTATTGATATTACTTTTTCAAATACTTTATAGAAAACCTTAAGCAAGCTGTAAGCAGCATTTGTAATTTTTGGAATTAGTAATTTATCGCATGCAAAATTATGTTTTGATCCCATACCTAGCCTTGTTTGTACTTCAGTCTCAACGGGTTAAATTTACACAGTTGCTCTGTAAAAGTCTGAATTTTGACATCTATGAATTATGCTCTGAAGAGACCAAAAATTGTCGTCTCACTTAGCGAAGATTAGTATAGTACACTCCCGATAACTCGAACCTCCTAGGTACCAAAGAAAACTGCTCGACTTAGCGAATGTTTGAGTTATCGAAGGGCTTTTGATAAGAGGTACAGCGTCAAGGGACCAATGAAATGAGTTCGAGTTAATAAAATTTTGAGGTATCTAGGGTTCGAGTTATTGGAATTCTACTGTATAGCGGTTTGCATGAAGTCCCACTTATCGTAAGTCTATTTTACTTTCTAAAAACTAATATGTTTCTTTCGTTTTATAGATGCAATCAATAAAACCAAGTGTTGCCAACAAGAACGACCTTGACAAACACATCCATATGAGGTTGAAATTAAAGAAATTACAGGTATGACCGTGTATATTGCAGACCGTACGTAGGTTTTATACTTTTATGTTTATGATTTGATAGAAAAACCTCCTGTCTAAGTATCGCTTACTTTCATTCTGAAAAATGCAACAAGAGCAGTAGATTCTTTAAAACCTTTTTGCGGGAAAGGATCATTTGAGACCTTCAGAGAAGTTTGAAATTGTGTAGTAATATTTCAGTAAAAAACCTTTGTGAGTAAAATTGCGGAAGGCGAGGCCACGCTGGGTTCACATTTCGATTTCAGACATCATGACCGTCAAAGAATTCTTACATTACGTTTTAATGGACCTGGCCAGAGTTAATTTTTCCCATAGCCTGCCTCTTTCTAATGTATATTTATATGGCAACAGAATTCTAAAGGGACAAATGGACAAAGGTATCATAAGTATTTAAAGGCTGATAGGAATCATTCTGAGGTAGAGTAGGGGGGGGGGGGATATGTGCAATTTATTCATGTGTCTCTCCTTTCCTTCTAGATTCAAGAGGATCGCATAGCAACTATTGAATACCAGAACCGAAGATTACTCAAGAACATCACACGAATCGAACGAAAACCCAACACAGAATTTTGGAACGAAAAATTTATGTAAGCCGGGAATTATAATATGCTCAGATTTTGAGGCTAATGTAAAGTGTGGGGGTAAGACTTAAGTCATTCTTCCCCAACAGTAAGTTTTATCACTGATCCCTAGATCAAAATCATCCTCAGAGGACTTACGTCAAATGTTATCATCATTATCGCTGTCAGAGCGCCTACTTCAACCCTCAGTTATTGACGGTAGTACGAAAGTCATCAATGTCTTGATCGTTCTCATATATTTTATGATTTTTTAGTTTTGATTGCTTTTCAACATTAATTTGACGAAGGGGAGGGGAAGAAACAAATTCTTCATAGAGTGAGTGGCTCACGAATTTTTGAAGAAAAAAATCTTTTAAATAGATTTGATGATATAACACTGTTAAAATTACAATTTCCTTTCTTAACATTATTCTCTCTGTTCGTTTAGAAAAAAGGAAAAAAAGCAAAAGGGTTTGGTAAGTTGTTTTTGATCTCTTTCTCTTTCTGGCCAAAGAAAAACTTCTTTTTCCTTGAGTTTTACTATGGAATTAAACATACCATTATTATCGACTACTTGTATTTTTCAGCGTTCTTTGTATTTCTATTGTATGAATGATGTGATTATTTACCTAGAAAAAGCCTCTTCAGTTCTTCATGAACTTTTATCAATGGGGTACCTACCTTCCTAGAAATACCTCAGGGCCCTGTGCAGAACTATCAGAGATTGGAAAATTGCAATACCAAAGGCCTCGCAAGTCAAACTTTGGACTCTAGTTTACCCCAGTGGGCAAAATCGTGAAAAAA
>JAUBWS010093276.1:0-11378 GCA_032270445.1 Darlingtonia californica | reverse complement strand
TCGCAATGTCTTGACATGATTTCGATTTTTTAGAGCACTTTTAAAACTCGGGCTACTTTTTTCTGGGACACCCTGTACATGTTGTGTTAGTTAGTTAATTAAGTTAGAAGTTATATGCCCTCCGATTTTACCGCAATGGGTCCTATATCCTAGTATAGGTATCACATCACTTATTAGACACTGCTGATCCTGAGCTCGCGACACACAGAACTGTGACGCATAGCATTCGAACTACACGGGAGACCATTCACCGGAGTGTATTCTCGCAGTTGTAGAACGTCATGAGATCCGCTGCACCACAATGACAAATTTCAACTACCCATATTCTATTCCATAAATGCCGAGTGCTTGGTAAGGTAGCAGTATGTATTACTTTTAAAGTCCTTGGTAAGACTCGGCCGGGATTTGAACCCACGACCTACCGCATGCATAGCGAGCACTCTACCTTCAAGCTACGCGTCGGTTTTTAGAGTTTGTTAGTAAAAGTATAAAACGTCTTGACCTATGTAAATCTGTATTTAGAATAAAACTAATGTTATAAATCATTATAGCTTGATGCTTAATATTTTAAATGTACAAATCAAACGAAAACAGAGCATCGCTAGGATTGATTCAATTCACACTTATCCAGTGTAGTTCAGGTTTTTCAAGAAAATCCTTACCCCTTCTTGAGGATATTCATTTTTTCCCTATCCATTTTCAGTTACCTGTACCCTTATGGAATCTCACCGACTCTTTCTTTCTTTATCTTGTGAAACTCCGCAAACCATTTATCCTTATCTAGTCAAACTCCGCTTTGTGCTAAGTTAAGCGAGTCATCTTATACAGTGTATCCAGGAAAAATGGAACGATAAAAGTTACACAAAAGCATAAAGTGTGTCCTGAAAAAAGCAGAACCCGAACTTTAGGTAACTAATTTTTTGATGTTACGTTTATAGTTTGTGAATGCGATTTTTGTATCAGAAGAAAGAAGATTTTATGCTCTTTTCAACTATATAACTTTTAATTTGATACAAAACATATTTGGACCATTATTTCATTTCTTAGCATAAAACTTTTTAATTAAATCTATAACGATCAATAAGAACAAGTTGAATGAAAATTAATGACCCAATCAATAAAAAATGTCATCGTATCTGTAACTTAACACTCCATTTACATGATTCACATTATGAAGTAAAAAAATTTGTAAACAAAACATTTTTTAATTTAGCTTCCTATTTCAGCTTTGATTTGAAGCTTTCCAGGGAGTAGTGCGGATTAAGTTGTCATAAAATGATTTTAGGTACTGTTCACGTCATGAATAAATAATAAAATAATAAAACCTTTTTAAAGTTGGGTTCCGTTTTTTTCCGGACACACTGTATCTCAAGATGCACATGCAAAAAGACGTTTAAAAAGGAATGTGAAAAAGTGAAAAAGTAATTAAAACTTTAGTAGAGAAGAGTTTCAAATCATTAGCAATCGCCATAGGAGTAAAGTAATGGGTTTTGTGGTTTGACCGAAACAGTGTTTATTGTTAACTATAAGAGCGTTATATTTTTTTCCGGATACCATGTAGAATTCCGGTATCGTCAAAAAGGGGTATCAACCAAATTCATGCTTTGTGTACATGAACATTTGTAGGTAGGGACACAGTCTACAACACTCACAGTTGTAACTGTCACATACGCATAAAAGAAACTCATTAAGAAAATCTGTCAAAATGGTTTGACGTACTTTTATTACCACGTGACAATTGACAATTGATTAATCGAGTGTAGCGATACAGCTTTTATGGACTTATTATCAATTGAAATCTTTAACGTTAACGATTGAGAATAAAGAAAATCTTTTAAACTTAATGACTTTAAAGTAGCTGTTAAACAAGTGCTAACTGACCATTAAAAATTGACGCTCTGCTGAACACAAGAATTTGCGTTTTTCTCCCCGACAAAATATCTTAATAAAACGTATTTGATATATTAGAAAGTTTGATAAATTTCCTATCGAATTGTGTAAAATCTTTTATCCTAATTTAAAAATTTAAGACACTTTCAAAAGTTTGATAACACTTTTTTTGACTCACACTGTACAACGTATTTCTATTGTATCCGTGTACAAAATCCAAATAAAGTCATTAGATATGGGAGAGTTTCATATTTACGATCCACATCAACTCTCTCCTAAGGTAATAAACTAGTGAAAACTCATTGAAAATTCTCAACCTCGATCCCAGCGCAATTTATTCACTTTTTCGATATCAATCGCTAGCGCTCACTCTAATGTTGACCTCTGACGGTCGCTCATAAATGGCACTGGCATGTTAGACTTATGGTACACCACACTACATGTGGTGTTGTAAAAAAATATTTTATTTGCCTCGCTTATTTGATAAAATAAACAAAAGATGAAATACCTTTAATAGCGCTAAATTGAGTTTCTCTGCGGTTCCGTAATTTTTGATATCGTGGAACACGTGTGTATAAAAATGGCGCATAGGTAGTAAATAGATTATCTTGGTTATCTACTTTGAACGTTAAGCTTCGGAGTATGAGAAAGGTCCTATTCCACATTATTCGAGTTTTCTATAGAAACGCTTGTTATAAGTGTTTGGAAGAACGACAAATCGAGACAATATTTTGCCTGCTTAATCAAACACTTGTAACAAGCGTTTCTATAGAAAACTCGAATAATGCAGCATAGGACCTTTCTCTATGTGTTAGACAGAGCATGGAAGAAGTATTGATTATATTTTATATGTTATTTCATGCAATAAAACAAGTGTCATGCCGAATCCATTGGGAGTTGCGTATCAAATCGGCGACATGGCAGTCATTGTTGAAAGACAATAATTCTTTCGAAGATCGAGACGTTGACGGACACGAAGTAATTACTAGAGTGAGAAAGATGCAACATACAAGCTATAAACACGTTGAGCTGTTCACAACGAACTTCTATAAACGTAACTTGGAAGCAGAAGTAGTGCCTTAACCCTCGAGGATCTGGGTGGCCGTGCATTGGGTCGAAGAATATGCAATATTTCTTAAGGGGTTTTTTGAAGTACATCCGGCTGGTCACTCAATCACTACGAATTGTATAACTACAATAAAGCGTTGCATATAGACATTTGCACGAAAATTCTCCTGTAAAGACATGCTTTGTCATTAGCTCGCTGAGCCGACAAACTATTTACAAATCAACTACCTTTGTACAGTTCGTCCAGGGTAATCCAGTCCGAAACATACCTAACACCAAAAGAAATGTTGTTTTGTTTTATGTTCTTCCGAGGGTATTTATGTATAGTATAAAGGATAGGAGTCCTTTGTGGAGTTATTGAGAAATAGGATAAGCAGAGTAACATGAGATTCAGTTTATTTTCAAATTATAAAAAGATGATGGTAAGTTGTGTGAATGTAATTAAACGCTTATTGTTAAGTCTAATTGGTCAGTGTTTTTACATATTTGTCGTGAAAAGTTGTAATTTATATCAAATATAAGAAGCATTTAAAAATAAATAAATATTTGAAAAAAATCTTTTGAGTGATGCTTTTACGGTGCACTTGACAATACCTCAATCATAAAATTTATCGACTTATTGTAAAAATAATAGGGTGCTTGTTTAATGATCAAGTTTTCAAGAACCAATGAAAATACCAAAGTCAACCTAATACGCCAGAGCCATCTTCTCTCGTCACCAGTTCTTCCGAGGGTATTTATGTATAGTATAAAGGATAGGAGTCCTTTGTGGAGTTATTGAGAAATAGGATAAGCAGAGTAACATGAGATTCAGTTTATTTTCAAATTATAAAAAGATGATGGTAAGTTGTGTGAATGTAATTAAACGCTTATTGTTAAGTCTAATTGGTCAGTGTTTTTACATATTTGTCGTGAAAAGTTGTAATTTATATCAAATATAAGAAGCATTTAAAAATAAATAAATATTTGAAAAAAATCTTTTGAGTGATGCTTTTACGGTGCACTTGACAATACCTCAATCATAAAATTTATCGACTTATTGTAAAAATAATAGGGTGCTTGTTTAATGATCAAGTTTTCAAGAACCAATGAAAATACCAAAGTCAACCTAATACGCCAGAGCCATCTTCTCTCGTCACCAGTGTTATAGAAACAGAGAAAGAGACTCTGAGGACGAGATTGGAAATTTTTAAAATTTATTCGAGTTGCTGTAAAATTTTCACTACAAACATAGTATCGTGTAAACGATGTTATAAATTTGGCTAATAGAGCCTATTTCTGGAAAAGTCAATAAAATCTTATCTTATACTTATCAAACATGTGATTCGTTTGTCTTCTCTCTAGCAATGTTTGCAGTGCTTTCAACAGCTGATGGACGGATTCTCAGAATGTTCCAGAATTCCTGGCGGATCCTACAATCATTGCAAAAGTAAATGACTGGATTCATGAAAGAGTGTGACACCGTTAACATAATTGCAATCTGCAACAACACATCATACGAGGAGAGGTAACCCAAAGTAAATGGTATGCTGACAAATGTACCGGGAAAGAATGTGACAAAATAGCAGACAATTATGATCATCACTTTTCTAGTAACGCTATAATGAGAACGATTTCTTGGGGGATCAGAGCCGAGTTCTTTTTTTTCTGTTATTCGTCGACCTTGTTTGATGTTTTGCCTTGCCTTTTTCAGGAACCGCAAAATCAGTGAGTAGAATGTTACCAAACCAACTATAGTAGTAATAATATTCATCAACATTATGGCAAAAGAAATAGTCGATTCAAAACAGCGTGTAGACAACCCGATCACCAGAAAGCACCACATTGAAATGATAATTATGCAAATTTTCTTCTTTGATATCAAAGCTTTGTATTTTTCTTTTTAGTAATGAACATATATCGATCAAACGCGAGAAGAAAAACAGAAAAGTATGACGTTGCAATGCCAACCATGATAGTATACGACGTGATGCATTCATATGTACAATCTGTATTCACCTTGTTCAATAACATGGTTGCAATCAGTGGCACAACAACCACGATGTTCCAAGATGTCTGATGCTGTTAAAGATTTTAAAATGTTGTTATGAATTAGAAACATTCTGCTCTATTTTTGATAAGCAAACCATTGTAAGGATATTTCCAACTGTACCGAACAATGATAGAACGAAGTAAACATAAGGAAAGATGTTTTTCTGGCTTTGAAGCAAAGAGTTGATTGGAACCGTACAATCCATCATAATGTAAAATCATCAAGCATCTACATTGTTATTATGTGATGTTTATTTTTAAATGTTTTATATATTCCACCTTATATCTTCTTCCTATAGCTTTTTCTTTCGTTTAGAATGTTTTTGGCTTATGATAGTGCGTGAAAATGGAATGTCCACCATCTGGCTAGGCTCTCACAACTAATAGCTAACACAATAATTGAAAGTTAACTAAAAATTAAGGAATATACTCCTTTAATTCTTTTTTTAAACTTTTGATTTCACAATCTGATTGTAATGTTAATATTTATATTTGAGATATTTTAAGAGGAACCTTTTTATCTAGGTCATCAAATGCAATAATATAAAAAGAAACGTTCATTGATAAAGATAATTATATTTTGGCTTAAACCAGGGCTCTTTCTATAACGCAAAATCTTAAGCTGATACTGATAGTAGTTCAAGAGACATGATTTGCTGCGAAATGTCAACCGCTGCCAGTTGACATATACAAAACGAAAACTATTTCCTTTTGTTTTAATGCAAGTTTAACGACGCACATTTCAAATGAACACAGAATAGACGAGCTAATAAACTACCAAGATTTGATGAGCAAGTAAATCTTTGCATGTCATTCTAGTGCATTATGGCACGTTTGGTTAAAAACTTCAAAAGTGGAGGGGGCATATTAAGTGTTGTAGGACATATACGGGGTGCGCGCTAGAAATTACAACATCCTTGAATGGCAGAAAAGGTTACTCTAATCAATGTTTTATGAAAACATTACGAATAATCTGTTATGTACAGTATTTTACATAAGAAAAACGCAAACTACTAAACGAAGAGGCCTAATAAGGCTGAAACCCGTTATCTGAACTAGGTTATTTATTTATCTATTTACGAATGTTTACCCTGGATAGCTTCTTCATTTCCGTTTTGAATTTTTATCGACGAGGGTCCTGCCTTCCTGTGAAACACCTACAGCGAACCTTGTGAATTATGGTGAGGTAATTTTCACCGCTGAAGGCCTCATGCCCGCGTCGAACTCGAAACCTCTGCCACTTGGCCACGGCTCCACATTATTTGTACAATTGAACTAAAGCTTCTGAACTAGGTTAGTTGTGCAATTGAGTTAAATCTCCAAAGGTTTGCGAAATCCGGAAAATTTCCGGCGCATAAAGAGATAAACATCATGTTAATTGATTGAAAATAAAGGAAAGATGAAATGATGTATTGTATTTTGAGATTTAGGTATGAGAAAAATCAATAATTATTGCAATATTTCAAAAGCTAAGGAAACAACGCGGGGAGACTACCAAAATCAAATTTGATGTCTGTACTAGATAGAATCTGCGCCACTTAAAAATATACACAACCAACTCGCTTCCACCAACTTTGTATGCGTTTTATATCATTGTCACACTTATCCTTGGTATGAATCTTTATCCCGCTATCGGTAAACACCAAAGAAGACTAGCAATAAATGAGGTAAGACAGGTGAAAAGATAAAACAAAGTTATAGTGTAGGGACATGAAGTCAAAAAAGGAATATTATTTTGCGTTACAAAATATAAGAGGCAACTAATGACCAGAGGAAAGACTTAAACTGAAAAATCCATTTAAGTGATGAACTTCGTGATTGTGATGATAAAATAAAACCAAAGCAACAAAATTTTGATTAACACGTTCACTGCCAACGGCTTGTAAACTTGAGCATACTCGTTGTTTCAGGTCAACATTCTGAACCATCTTCAAACAACCACGACTTATGAGCCAAACATTTCTTTTATATATTTATTGGACGTTTAGTATTCAGCAAATGCTAAAAACTGTTCATATCGACTCAGAGTTGTGTTTTATGACGAAAGAGTTGTGTTCTATGACGAAAAACATCCATAAAGAGCCTTTTCGACATTTCATGGACGATACGTTAAATTCAGATATTTTAGATAATACTTACTTACAACTACCGGGTGTCCCAAAAAAATGTAGCCTATTGTAGAAAATGTCATGAGAATTCATCAAAAGCACCGCATCTTAAAACAAAGGAGAAACTAAAAGTTTTCTATGCTATTGCTAATGACATTTTTACGAGAGGCTACTTTTTTGGCACACCCTGGGAAATATAATGTTTTTGTTAAGTCAAAAATACTGCTTCTTTTGCTTCGCTAGGAATTGCTAATGATCTGAAGAATTTTCATCGTCTTTGTTGATGTGTACAATGAGATATCATGAAGGTTAATATGTACAGGGTGTCCAAAAAAATTTGACCCGTGTTTTAAAGCAGCAATAACGTTTTATAAATTTATCAGATTTTAGCGATTTAGCGACTTTTATTGGGGAAAAGTGAATAAATAATTTGAAAGTAACTAAAATTTTTCCCCAGCCAAAATTGTCCTCGATTTCATTTTCCCCAACTAGTTTTTCCCGCGATTTATGTCATAAACGACTTCAAATTTGTTTAGAATTCTTAAATTTAGTCAGGGAAAAAAAACTAATTTAAATTTAGTCGGGTAAAAGTGACCAAATTGTTTAGAGTTTTTTCCAACTCAGTTTTATGAATGAAAAATGAATGAATTTTCACCAAATTTTTCCCCGATATGGTAAACAAGGTACTTAAAAACAAAATTTATGAGCAATTTATATTGAAAAATAAACAAAATAACTGAAAATATTACGTACAATCTTGACAATGTGATATCTTGAGACTTGAAGTAAAAACAATTAAGCTACTACAATACACCGTGAAAAATTTGTAAAACATTGATTTCAGAATTCTTGATACACTGCCTTTGACTTCCCTTAAACATCAATCACTTCTTTTATAGTAACTGCTGCTTCATTTTCTGCCGATTCATTTTCTACTCAAGGTGATGATTTGAAAAATTAGGAAAAAAAATATTTATGTTGCGAATATCAAATATCGAGTTGAGAGCATAAAACAAACAAAAAAGTTTTTTTTCATGATATTCTATATAATTTAATGACAATAAACGGAATGTCTTTGTTTTTTATTTCAGAAAATCAAAACAGAAAGGAAAAATCTTCCTTCGTTCGGAAAATATAGCTCTGTAAAGAAAAGTACTTATTTTTCAAAAAATCAACAATTGTTATGACGTCAATAGGTAACCATAGCAACTATTGTTTATTCAGCATGATTTTTTAATTGTATTATCGAGGGCCACCTCCATACCAAATTTCAAGTTTCTATCGCAAGCCATTCTGGAGTTATGACCCGTAGGGAATAAAACTCCCAGCCCCCTTCCCCCGTGGGCTACGCCAACCTCAAAAACCCCCAGTATAATAGGGTTAAGTCTTCAGGTTACCTTCATAAAACTTTAGAGATTTGAATTGCCTTCAAGAAAAAGTTCATTTTTTCTTCTTCGTCTTCAATTTTACTTTTTTTTTCAAACTGAAACATCCGTAGAGTGTTCTATCAAATTTATTGATTTCACTTAAATATTAAAGATATTACATTAGTTTGAAGAGTTCATTTGATGAATGAAATAATATTTAATATTTGGGATTACACAGCTATTTTACATCATTCTCAGCCTAGTTTTTAGAGCAATTAGTCTATACTTTTTTATGAACATCAATTATTTAACATCAATTACACTTAACTCACATTCAAAGTTGACTCTGTTTTGTTGTTTATCGTAGTGTTGTCATTGTTTTTAACAGCTTGTGGACGAATCCCCAAAAGTTTCCAAAATTCCTGACGAATTCTTCGATCAGTGTAAAAGTAAATGATGGGATTCATACACGAGTTTGACACCATTAACATAATCGCAATCTGTACCAAAACGTCGTTTGAGTCGAAGTAACCCAACGTATATGGTATATTGACCAATATACCGAGAAACATTGTGACAAAATAGCATATGATTATGATCATCACATTTCTTGTGACACGGTATTCTGAGGCAGGCTTCCTTTTTTCTAAAGGTCGTCTTGAGGAAATGGTGTGGTTTCTTTGAGAATTGGTCTGTTGACTCTCTCTCCTCTTCCTTCCTCTTTTCAGAAATCGTACGATCAAGGAGTAGAATGATACCAAGCCCACTAACGCAATAAAATGAATCGCAAACATTATTGCAAAGGAAATAGACAATTCAAAACAGCATGAAGACAATATCACCAACAAAAAACACCACATTGAGACGATAGTTATGTAAATTTTGTATTTTGTTATCGTAGCCTCGTATTTGTTTCTATTCGTCATGAACCTATATCTATCGAATGCAAGGAGAAAAACAGAGAAAGATGATGTTGTAGTAACAACCATGATAGTATACGCCGTGATACACTCGTTACTGTAATTTGATAACATTTTGTTCAATCCATGTAATAATTTGGTTATAATTAATGGTATGCCAACAACACTTGCCAAGATGTCTGATGCTATCAACGATTTCAATATGTTATTGGAATTGGAAGCAGTCTGCTCTATTTTTGATAAACAAATCATTGCAAAAATGTTTCCAACTGTACCAAACAATGAAAGAACGATGTAAACACCAGCAAAAATATTCTTCTGACTTTGAGACAAGTAGCTGGTCGGGATGGTACAATCCACCATATTGAATTTCCAACGTTTGCTTGTCGTACAAACCAGCCTGAATGTCTAATGTAATTTTTGAATTTATGTTTACTTATAAATGTTTCTAACTTGATATTGTGAAAATTAAGAGAGCGTTCGTCATGTAGTAGAATTTCCGACTCTTATTAACACATTTGCTAATATTTAGCTAAATGGAATCTTTCTTTTCAGATGCGGAGGCTTTAGTTAAAAAGAAGAAAATTATTTTTCATATTTAGTTATTATAGTTTAAATTTGAAATCAATATTTTGAAAAGAGATATTTCTACTCTTTAGGCGGAGGCTTTAGTTAAAAAGTTCCAATATTGGCCATCGGTGCAAGGACCCCGTGCATGTGTCAAAGGGGAAACATTTACTAAAATGAAAACCCATTCATTCTTTTTTAGTCTGTAATTAATCATGTTTCTTTTGTTCGAAAATAATTGTTTTTTAAACCTGGTTTCTACATTCTTAAATGGTTATGGTTATTATGAACGAAGAAATTAGATTTGGTTAAGAAAAAATTGTGCTTTTAATAAATATTACGTTTAAGATTTAATCATATGTATAATAAATATTTAAAAAAGAATTTGAATGAAGATTTTATGGTGCACTTTGATAATACCTTCACCTTAACATTTATCGACTTTATTGAAAAAATAATAGGGTCCTTGTTTAAGAACCAATGAAATTATCAAACATAACTTAATAAGTCAGAGCCATTGACTCTACATCAGAGCTATAAAAAGAGAGAAAGAGGCTGCCAAGGGTCTAAAGTTGCAATATTTTTTAGTTCCATCTGAAGGAAGTATTAATGATTACAGATTTGACGAATTAGCTATAAACATAGAAAACTTCCTATATGCCAAAATGTTTTCCTTTTCATTACTCCGAAACCTTTTTGTCAAAAATTTAGTCTGAAAAAATCACAAAACAGTGAAACATAAAAAAGAATCATAAAATCATAAAATAATTATAGATCACAATAAAAATATCAAATAAAAAAATCGCAAAGAAATCAAAAATTCGAAAAATTACCGAAAACATCAAAAAACATCAGAAAAAGAAAAGAAAAAGATGAAAACAATTTTCATGAACAATTTCAAAATATCACGAATAAATGAATAAACCACGAAAAAAGTCAAATAATTAAAAGAAAAAAAGAAGAAAAAATTCACTAAAATAATCAAAAAATCACAACAAAATTTTTTTAGAATCACATGGAAAATTCTGAAATCAATAAATATCGCACACCAAATTTTGAAGTACTTTACCCCTCACTGAAATTCATGATTTGATACACATGATTAGTAATAATAATAATTATAATAATTAATCGTATGAAATTAGACAATCGCTATCAGACAACAACTGAAATCTGTTTACCATTTTTCCTTTTGTAATAAACATCAACTTTTGTTGTTATTCTTTTCTGGTTCGAATCTGATAATTATAAAGTCGTAAGATTTTTTTAGACAATAGAATTAGATCAAACTTTTAAAAACCAATCAAGTGTGACTAATACCAAAACATGAAAACATTCGATTTATAACATGAGTTGTTTATCATCTGCTTTATTTATTGGCGGGCCGATTACACGATAGCGGGCAATTTGGGATTAATCGGCCCGGC
>JAUBWS010093254.1:0-11379 GCA_032270445.1 Darlingtonia californica | reverse complement strand
GATAAAATGCTTTTGCCAAGTCTTGCCTCGTTTTCATGCAAATAAGTGTTTTTTAAAAGCTTATTGTGACTGAATTAAAAAAGAGCTTTCTTTAAAATTTAGTATTTAGTCTAACTTTTGTATAGTGTTTAAGAAAAAGTATAAATTTGTTTAAAATCATCAGTTTTAATTTCGAATAATTAATTCGGGAACTGTCTATTGGTTATTTAGTTCTGGTCTATTAACTGCAATCAGAACTGCCTCTAAATTCCGTCTTTGCTTATACCTTTTTGATTCCGGTAGCAGCGTTTCCCACTCAAACTTATGGTCCTGGAACTTGGATAGATGTCTTGCTGGTTCTACATCTTTTCAAATAACTTTGTTTTCATCCCATCTTGTTTTAACGTTTCTGATAGTCTCCCCAATGTATGATTTTCCGTGTGCACGTGTTTTAAGGTCGTATTTCTAGGTGTAGCAGATTTGGCCCTGACATTTTTGGGTGCTCACTAGAATTTATCCGGACACATATATTTACAAAAGGATTTTTCAAGAAAAGCCTGGCAAAATTGATAAAGTCATAAAGAAAATGATGACATCTGCAAAACTTTGTCTGTAAACATGATTTATTTGAAGTTCTGAAGCTATGACCAAAAAGTCTAGGAAATAATTCATAGCTATTTTTATCAAAAATTGTTAGAAAATAAAGCTTTTCAAATCTAATCAAACGCGATACAACACATTTTTTGGGACCCTGTAGTCATGGAAAATTTTATGAAAACGGGGCTGTAAAAAAACATATGCGAGAAATGGCTATTTCACAGTTTAATTTGACCATGGAGATAGAAAAATAGATTTCTATGTATTTTTTTATCTCCATCATTTGACGAAAAACACAAATCGATTAACCATCAAAAAACGTGAAAAATGGAAGGTATCGACTGTAGGGTGATAAATTATTATGGAAATTACGTGTATTTCTACAACATGCGAATCGATCTGTTGGTATAACTTGAACAACTTGATATTGAGAAGAAATATACTTTGGCGTGGCTGTTCCACGGAGGGAGGGGTACTTGTGGTTACCATACTGTCTTATTATACTTTTGGTTTCTGAAATGCTTCAATGTTATATGACCAGCTTGTAGTATTAGTTTTAGGTTTATAATTGATTAAATGATCTCAGCAGGTATTCCGATAACTCTTAAAGTATTTCTTTACCAAAAATTTCAAGAAAAAATTACTTTCGACGTTGTCATCATGGTAAGCAAAGAGAAAAAAGGAAAATTCTTATGTGGTAAAAACATCGTGGTAAGAAAAATATTTCAAAAACAGGAAACAACAGTGTTGTCAATTAATTCGTTTAGTGACAACATATTTCAAAAATATATTTCAATTTTAGGTCTATAAAAATAAAAGATAAAAACACCGTTAAAACTCTGTTAAAAATAGTATTATAACAATAATCTACATATCTACATACTAACACTATGAAATTATATTTGAGAAATGAGAAAAAATCGAACGAGTCATACGGTTTGAATGTAAAAGTCTGAAGAGGACAATAAATTTCTCCGTCATTTTGCTCCTGTATTGAATTAATAACATGTTAAACTCTTTCTTATCTTCTTGAATTACTCCTTCGTTTGTTTTTCATTTGGTTCAATCAGCTTGTGATAGTTTTTTCAATTATCGGTTCATAAAAAGATTCCGGATATTGGTTGTTTCTAAGTAAGATTTTGGCTTTCTGTAAAATTTGAACGTTCCCTGCGAAAAATTGATGCACCTTGTAAAACGATTTTGACTTTGCAAAAAACCAAGAACACGTTACCATCACTGAAGTCTCCGATTGAAAAAGCGCTAAAATTACCTGTCCAAGTATAGTCCCGATGTGTCAAAAACGGTTTCTGCATGTAATCCCGTTTACCCGATAAACGTTTGCGAACACAATTCGTAGACAAAGTAGCATTTCTTTGTTGCATTTCACGCCATAATACTTGCTGTTTGTTCTCAATTTGGCTACATCATTGACCGTGAATGTGGGAAAGTTGGGAGCCAAGCTTTTCCTGCAAGCTTCTGTTGCAGATATGTGCGTGACAGATGTTAAACGCTGTCGTTCTGTTATTACTGCTTAGGAATACCATGATTAGGACTTGGATGAAAGCCAGATGAGATTATCTTATACAGCGGGTTTGTTTACAATCAGAAATCCGAAAGAAGATTAATAACATCTTAATGAGCAAATTGAAAAGGAAAAAAATATTGCATACAGATTATTTTAATGGTTTTGAAATCAAAATTTCCATACGCCGAATTCATTAACATTTATTAAAAATTCTTTAAAAAACTTTAATCTGGGTTTCACATCTATTCCTTTCTCCATTAACAAGCGACAATTCTCTCTTTTTCGTTCAGAAATAGGTATCTCTAACACCGTCAAGGCAAAATTTGGTTTTAAAAAGGAAGAAATAATTTTCTTCCAATTTTGTTAACAGAGTAAATTGAATGTTCTTTATTGTTCCGCAATCTTTTGTCTCACCTCATATTACCTAACAGGGCAAAATTCTTCCGCTCGCTAAGCTCAGCGCAGCTTCAAATCGTGAAGCAAAAGCCTCGAGTGCAACCCGATCAAAAGGGAAGAGTTTTTTACAAATCGTCCAGTTTTTTATACGAATGGTAGAAATATCACCTGCTCTCAAATGATTCATAGGAATTCTATTTTTTCTATTTCTTTACTGTTTACTAACTTTCCTATGGCCTTGAAAAAATTCACAGCCACCCAAATTGTACCCAGTACCGGAGTCTTCACACGAAAACAACATAAGTAGAAAAATTCAAATTTTGCCGTTTAAGGAAACAAACTACCCAGATCTTGGCAAAAATACTAACATGTTTCTTTTGCGGAAAACGCTGAACAGAGTGTGTATCTTATTTATAACACAAGGCTGGTTTTATAGTGGATCTTCTGTAAATTTGCTCTAACCGTAGATTCATTATAAAACTTTCAAAAATAGTAAGTAAATTTTATTTCATTCTAAATTGATGATATTTGTTCCAAGAATTTGTATCTGTATGTTTGTTGTAAGATGTTAAAGTTACAGTGAGTCATTCAACTTATTGTTATGTGCAAGAGACTAAAATCGTTTCTGTGAATAAATTTTTAAGAATAACTTTTGGGCACTCAATTCCTTACCGTGAACAAAAATAAGTAGTTAATAAAATCTCTATTTACGACGCGTAAATCTTTTCTATATTTTCATTTCATCATGGCCAGCAATGAACTGATGAGAACTATTGCGTTTGCCTAGTTTGCAATGTAAAAAGAAGCAAAAACTAAAAAATCTGTTCCAAATGACAGTGTTAACTAAAAGTTATAAAAATGAACAGTAAGTTATAAAATTTCAATCTTTTTTTATATAAAAGGATAAGATAAAAGGTTTTCACTTAAAATTCTGTTTATATTTCACTGCATACTTATTTTTTCTTTCTTAACACTTAATAATGTTTCTGCTTAACAAAACATCTGTTCAAAAGCGGTTGATAAAAATTAATGATAAAAATTTAGAAAAATATTGAATAGAAAACATTTACGATAGAGGATATCGGATATCAAATTTTAAGCGTTCAACTAATTAACATAAAATACGTCGAAGAAGTATTTCAGGACATTTGAGACGTGATGTCTATCACTTAGTCAGTTTTAAATGAGTTTTTATTGAAAGAAAAAATATACTTTCTTAGTTAAAACTTAATACACCGTTTTTCGTGAATATTTAAAAGCAAAATTAGAAGAGTAAAGAAAAATAATAAAAGGGAGAGAGGAGTTAAGTCATCACTTGTTAATTCTTAGTACAGTAGTGCCGAAACTTGTATGAAAAGGTCGAAATTACAGAATCTTCTAGTCACAGTTAAATTACTGGAAATAGGAAAAAGATAAATGAATTACACAAGAAGAAACTCTTTCCATACACTGCCAAAACATACGTAGGTTGGAGAAATTAATTTTCTAGCACCCTGCTCAAAGGCGTAGTGGTATTTTAAACGAATTTTGACGCATATCAACTCATTCCCACGATTATCATGGAAAATGTGATGAACCAGCAAGAAAGAGGTAACTTTACGTCAAATACAACTGGAATAATAGTAACACCACAAGATACTGTGTTTGAAGCTTTCGCTACTACTGTCACCTACACAATCGTTACATTTTCAGTCGTTACTAACTCTTTCCTGATCTTTGGTCTATACAAAACTAACAGACCATGTTCCATTATCAATAAACTATTCATTTATCTATCTATCATTGATATCATCGCAGCCATTCTAAGCGGAATGTCATTTGAAATTCCTCCATTTTATCCAATTATGCCTCGTTCTCTCCGAATGGTAATCAAGAAATTGTTTGAAGTCTTTTTATTACTCGGTACTGTCACTTTTGAAACCGTATCTGTAATACGGTATTGGACACTAAAGAATCCATTGAAGAACCGATTTCGAACGCGGCATCTTTACATTATCATTGCAGTCGAATTAATCTTGTGCATTTGTTTTGCTATTGCAAATGCGTTAATAATAAAAAACACGAGAATGTTAGACCATTCTTACGTTTCGAAAATATTAAAGGGTTTATTAGTTAACCTTAGTATCCTTCTCATTCTTTTCATCAATATTCGATCTTACAGAAATGTGGCTAACAACGAAACAAGGATGTCGAGAAAAAACGAACTGGAGATGGTGAATAACGGCAGTCATACAATAGACCACGGCATAACCGCAGTTACTGTCAAATCAAAACAAAAGCGAAAATCAGCAGCAATGACACTCATCTTGATTACAATAAGTTATCTCGTTTGCAATCTACCATACGGGTTATTCATGTGCATTACTTTTGATAAAAATGATACTGCGCTCCCAAAATTACATTTTTTCTTAGGATCGATGTTCTTGCTTAACACTGGGATCAATGCATGTATATACATCCTACGGAGAAAAGAAATGAGAAGATATTTAACTAGTTTTTGCAAGAGGCAAGGAAGCAATTTTTGTTAGCTTAAATATCTACAGGCCAACGAAGAAGGATGGAAATATACCGCTTTTGTGATTGTCAAGGACCTGGTCCGTTCAAAGCTATATTTTTGTCAAAAATGTCATCTGTTGCAGTGATTTTTTGGAAAGAGATCTGATTTAAATTAGAAAATTATTTGATGGTTTTTATATTTATTTTTCTGTTTTGCTGCTTACCCATGCCATTCTCACTAAAATGCTAATTGTCTTAAAAAGACTCTTATTTTAAAATAATAAAACATTTTGAGACCTTGGGGAATTTTTTTCCAATTTTCGCTATTGTCTACTTGTGTGGATGAATTTTGTTCAGGCAAATAATACGAAAATTGACACAGTTTAACGCAGGCTTCTAAGAGTAGTTTATCAAAAAGTATATTCTAGCCTAGCTGATCTACTAGACTTATTAGGAGGAGTCAAATTTCACATCGAGTTTATCGAAAACTTCTCAAGGAAATCTTTAAATCTCTAAACGGCCTTAGTTCTCCTTTTATGGCAAAACATTTTGTACCTAAATTTCAGGCTGTTAGTTCAGGCCTTAGAAGCGGTCAACAATATGTCCCATCCTCAAACCATGTTTTATGCTTGGATTGAAATCTTTAAGTTTTGCTGGAAGTCTAATTTTGGGCAAATTGAAACTTAAAATCCTTAAACATTTTTAAAAACAATTTTAAATGGTTTTTGCTCCCCAGGGAGTGTAGCAACCAAAGGGCTTTATTGCTTCACGTAAGGGGACGGGTTGCTGAAAAATGTGTCATCATTTTTTTGAAGACATAGCCTCGTTTTGTTATTGCAATTTCCAAAGATCGCTGCAAACAAGCGGTGGATGTTTTTACAGCACGGTATAGAAGAAGTAAATTCCTGATACTAGTGCAGGAAAAGAAGGTCGCAAAACATGATTTTAAACATTTATGAAGCTTTATGTTTTCTGTGAGTTTTTCTTCGATATACCTGAAGTCCTATAATTTTTTTCTTGACATTACATCATAATTTTTCAAAATCGTGTTACCTCTATCTAGGTGAATGAACATCATTGTGAATTCACAAAGAAAGAAAATTTTACAAAAAATATCAGTGAAATGAAAGAAGCCATTCTATTGAACTACTGAAGAGAGCGCTAAATATAAACCTAAGCATATGTAGGTATTATGAAAACAAAAAAAACACGAAACCCAATAACTTATTTACGTTTTTGAGATAATCGACTTTTGTTTACATAATCAATTGCACTAATTATCATGGCTGTAACTCACTAAAATGGCTAAATGCAAAGATAGAGCGACCGAAATGAGCGAGAAACTTTTGAGTAAGGGGTCTGGGGGCGCTCTAAGCCCGCTAGCGGGAGTTCTAGAAAATTTCAGCTTAATATTTTACCAAAGTTTCGTCTGAAATAATTTTAAATTTATAAACTAATCATTCGATGATAAATAAAATGTGAGACATAGCCCTAAAACTAGGCCTAAAATACTTCCTCTTGGCTGATCGGTTATTACACTATTACACAAAAATTTCGTATAATAAATATTTTTTTTCCCAAAAAACATTGGGGCTTCAGCCATAAGAGCTGAAAAAGTACATAAAAGCTGACAGGAGGTCAGAAAATTAATAAAAAATAACATACTTGTCAACTGAACAACGAGTGTTTATCGTGTCTCGATATTTCGAGACGAAAAGCTACAACGCAGTTGTTGCAGAATTTATTGAAAGATTTCCCTGTCGAGCGGCTCATAATAAGTCGACGATGTCGAAAAACGTCCTGAATATCTTCAGGATTCAACAAGCCATAATTTGAATAAAAAATTTTGTGACAGAGCACGCTCAGGTAGATCTGAAGCAAATATCGCAGCAGTTAGAACAGATTTACAACAAAATTCTTAAAATTTCAGCCTGAGGAGAAATAACTTTGGATTGCGATATTCAACAGTGCAAAGAATTATAACAAAAGATGTAAAATGGTATCCTTATAAGATTTTAAAGAGACATTCACTTAAGCCTGGGGACTTTCAACACCGACTGACGTTTTCGAGATGGTTCGTACGAAAAGCCATCAATCCACGTTTCTCGCAAAGTGTCGTTGTAGGAGATGAAGCTACATTTCCAATGAATCTTTTTTCTCCAAAAAAGTCAAACTCGAGGAATCCAAAACACAAAATATCTGTCCTTTTATACAAGGAAAGCCAAAATAATTTAGCAGGCGTCAAATTGTCTCAGAATACATCCATATTTTCCAGAAAGCTTAAAATTTTCGACCGAACACATCATCTTTTCAATAAAGTAGTTTTCAAAATACTCTCCAAACATATGTAAATTTCAAGGAAAAATCTAAAATACCTCGTTGAATGCTTTTGAAGAATTTTCATAGAATTTGATGCCCTGCGACAAAACTAAGAGCACATTATCAATTCGATAAGAGATGTGAGAAGGATAACATCTTGAAGAGGCCAGAAGAAATTGAAATCAATGTCCTCAGAGATACCAAGATTTGGACTGGGATGAAGAGCAGTTTATTTTATTCAGCGGATTTTTTTCAATCAGAAATCGGAAAGAAGATTAACTAAATCTTAATGAGAAAAATGAAAAGGAAAAAGTTATTGCATATAAATTATTTCAATTGTTTTCAAATTAAAATCCCTATACGCCGAATTCATTAACAATTACTTTCTTCATTATAAATTCATTACAAAAGTTTGAGTTTTCACATCGCTATTTCTTTCTCAGTTAACAAGCTACAGCTCTTTTTCATTCAGAAATAGTTACCTTTACCACCGCCAAGGCAAAATTGGAAGGGTCTGCTACAGAATACCCAGATCTTGGCAAAAATACTAATTTATTTCTTGTGCACAAGGCGCCGAACAGAGTGTGTATCTTATTCAAAACGTAAGGCTGGATATAGTAGATTTTCTGTAAATTTGCTACAACTGTCGATTTATTTCTAAAATTTTCACAAATAGTAAGTAAATTTTATTTCCTATTCAAAATTGATTAAATTTGTTTCAAAAATTTGTATTTGTATCTTTTTTTAAAATGTTAAAGTTAGAGTGAGTCATTTCATTTAATGTCATGCGTAAGAGACTAAAATCGTTTCTGTGAATAAATTTTTAAGCACCACCTTTCGGCACTCAATTGCCTACATTGCACATGAGTTGTTATTGAAACTCTATTGACGACGCGTAAACTTTTTCTATATTTTCATTTAATTTGAATTGATGATAACTATTGTAATTTACCGGGTTTGCAATGCAAAATGAAACAAAAACTAAAAAATGTTCCAAATGACAGTGTCAACTACAGTTATAAAAATGACTACAATCTGGGTCAAAATATATGGAACTCTTAGGGAATTTCCCTGAAATTTTGAAACCACAAGGGATCGAAATCTTGTGTAGCTGTGTATATAAATAATTAGTTTCAACGACAGAGTTCCAACTCAGACTTAAGACTTAGGATCCACGGTGCAAAAGCCTGAAAGTGTTCCAAGTAGCCTGGGAATATAGCCTAAAAGCTAGTCACTCGCTCTAAAATCGAAAACATCGATTAAATTGAATTGAGAGCTCCTTATCGACTTTCTCGCCAGACTTTAAAAATACAAATTATGGCAATTTTCGCTAAATTCCATTTATTTTTGTCCAGCATTGTAGTTAGTAAATTTCAAATTTCTTTTTTAAATCTTTATATTTTCATTTAAAATTCCGTTTGTTTTTCACTGTACACTTATTTTTTCTTCCTAAGCACTTAAGACATGTTTTTATTTTCAAGTTTGAAGAGTTTAACTAATCAACAGCAAAAACGTCAAAGAACTCTTTCAGACATTTGAGACGTCCTGCTATATTACTCAGTCAGAGTTTTTATTGAAAGAAAAATATATACTTTCATGATTAGCAGAACCTAATACATCGTTTGTTCATGAATATTTAAAAGCGATATTAAATACTAATTGTCTTAAAGACTCGTATTTCATTATATCTAAGCATTTTTAAACCTTGAGGAATTTTTTTCAAATTTTCGCTATTGTTCACTTATGTGGATAAATTTCGTTTAGGCAAATAATACGACACAGTTCAAGGTAGGGTCCTAAGAGTATTTCATCAGTAGTTTATTTTCGCCTAGATGATCTACTAAATTTATTTTTGGTCAACTTTCAGGGTACTGACCCATAGCTCGGTAGGTGGGTCTTTTCTAACAAAAAAGTACTGATAAGGGTACTTATTGGCTGTTTTTTTTGACAAAATTGACACAAGAATAAGTATTTATTTAATACATTCTTGACTTTTTACTAACTTTCAGTTTGAATCTTTACGATGTGAAAAATTAGCAAAAGTTTCCAAAAAATTTCCATAAAAAGTCCCTGTAAGAAAAATATTTTCGACACCTCGGGCTACACATACCTTGCGACCGGGTGAATCATGTGTCAAATTTTTAAATTAGAGGTATCTAAGCAGGAAATATGGTTAAGTACCCAAAGGTACCAGGGTACATATTGGGTGGGTGGGTGTACTTATATTTTGAAAGCAATAAGTACCCTTGTTTCGGCTATGGGCTAGAACCCTCAATGTTGCCCGCTTCCCTTGTATATATAGATAACAACAATTAAAAGTGACATCATAACTACACTATTAAAGTGTTGATAAAAAAAGCAATTCCGAAGGTGATACCGTTTCTGTGCAAGTTTAATTTTCGCGTGTTTAATTTGTTATTTAGTTCTGGTCTATTAATTGCAATCAGAACTGCCTATAAATTCCGTCTTTGCTCATACCTTTTTGATTCCGGTAGTAGCGTTTTCCACTCAAACTTATGGTCCGGGAACTTGGATAGATATTTTGCAGGTTCTACATCTTTTCAAATAACTTTGTGTTCATCCCATCTTGTTTTAACGTTTCTGATAGTCTCACCAAGTATGATTTTCTGTACGTGCACGTGTTTTAAGTTAGTTTTTCTAGGTGTAGCAGATTTGGCCCTGACATTTTTTGGGCGCTTACTAGAATTCATCCGGACATATATATTTATAAAAGGATTTTTCAAGAAAAGCCTGGCAAAATTAATGACGTCATGAAAAATGATGACATCTGCAAAACTTTGTCTGTAAACATGATTTATTTGAAGTTCTGAAGCTATGACCAAAAAGTCTAGGAAAAAGTTCATCGCTTTTTTCATCAAAAAATGGTAGAAACAAAGTATTTCAAACCTAATCAAACGCGATACAACACATCTTTTGGGACAATGTAGTCATGGAAATATTTATGAAAACAGGGCTGTAAAAAAACAAATGCGAGAAATGGCTATTTCACAGTTTAATTTAACCATGGAGATATAAAGATAGATTTTTCTATTTATCTCCATGATTTGACGAAAAACACAAATCGATTAACTATCGAAAAACGTAAAAAATAGAAGATATTGACTGGTATTGACAGTGTAAATTGTTATAGAAATTACATGCATTTACAATATGCAAATCGATCTGTTGGGATCTGTTGGTATAACTTGAACGACTTTGACAGGAAAAATATTTTGGCGTGGCTGTTCCGCGGAGGAAGGTTGTTGTGGTTACTATATCACCTATTTTACATGTAGTTTCCGTAATGCTTCAATGTTAAATGACTAGCTTGTAGTTTCAACTAGTATTAGTTTTAGGTTTATAATTGATTAGATGGTCTCAGCAGGTAGTCCGATCACTCTTCAAGTATTTCTTTACCAAAAATTTCACGAAAAAACACTTTCGACGTTGTCATCATGGTAAGCAAAGAAAAAAAAAGGAAAATTCTTATCTATAGCTATTTCTCTTTTCCTTGAAAATGTGAATCAACTATTTTCTTGTTTCTTCTCCTCATAGTATGTAAATACATGCTTTGACTCTTGTGTTAAGGTAACCACTGTAAGAAACCACATCGAAAGGTGACTGTTCTCTTTCCTGTAAGCTGAAAAAAATTCACTACCATACACAAATTTGACCCTGTACCAGAGTCTTCACACGAAAATAGCGTAAGTAGAAAAATTCATTTTTGCTGTTTGTGGGAGAATCTAATATAGACTACCGAGATCCTTACAAAAATACTAATTTTTTTTCTTTGCACAAAGCGCTGAACAGAGTGTGTATCTTATTTTTATTAATTATATAGTGGATTTTTTGTAAATTTGCTACAACTGTCGATTTATTTCAAAAGTTTTCACAAGTAGTAAGTAAATTTTATTTCCTATTTAAAATTGATGAAATTTGTTTCAAAAATTTGTATCTGTATTTTTGTTGTAATTATATGACTGATTACACTTTGCTTAGAAGCGTAAGCGTAAAGCAGGGTGATTAATCCGTAATAACCCTGCTTTTTGTAATCACCCCGCTTTTTT
>JAUBWS010093243.1:0-11379 GCA_032270445.1 Darlingtonia californica | reverse complement strand
TGAGTTAGAGACGCACACCCGGTTTGGTTTTACGCTCCGCGTCCACGATTTCGGTCGTATGGAGACCGGCAATTAACCCTAATTACATAGCTTCCTCCCCTTTCTGCTGTGGGGGAAATTTTTGGAAATTTCTTAAAAAAGGGGGGGGGGGCTTGACATATTTCAACTTCTGGGGGGTTGGACAATTTAATGAGTAATGTTGTCAGCACAAACTCCAAACTTATTTTTTAAAGTTTCTTTGATTTCTCCATACCTTATTTTGGAGTTAAATTTTTCAGTTAAATACCTGTTGTAAGCATTACAGTCATTGGCCTCTTCAATTTTGAAAAATTCGTGAAAGGAGGAGGGGGGGGGTCACCTCAAAAGGGGGGAGGGCTGAAGATTTTTTCAATTTCTGGGCATTTAGAAACCTGGGCTTGAGGAGCGGGAAATACATATGGTATGGCCCTGAAACTTTGCACACAGTTAGTCCTTGATAAAAGAAAAAAATATAACAAAAAACCTGTGATGAAGTAGCTAAAACAATAAAAATGGCAATAACTTTTGATTGGAAAATAATTTTTCTGTTCTGTTATCAAAATCTTTTTCAATTGCTTGAAAACTGATAAATATGTTAAAGAGCATTGTATTAGCTTGCAGAAACTTCCATGAAAATTTCATTTCTTTGGTCCTAGGCGTCCTAAAAAATTTCAATGCCAAAATATTTCTATATGATTTTACAAAAGTTTCAATAATTAAGTCTAAAAGTTATTTAGGAAAAACAGGAAGGGGGAGGAGCCGAATAGGGTTAAAGAGAACTTATTTGGGTTTTGTTTTGTTTGCATGAACATGTCAACAGGAAGAGGACTCAATTGGTAAAATTTAGACCTTTGATGATACTGCAAAATTTGTTTCAGCAAAATGTAATTCTATATGACAATAAAGTTAGGCAATGAAAAAAGCTGCAAGTCATTCATGAGTCTGCTTAAGTATTAAAAACTTCCAAAATACCTATTGCTGCAGCTATAGAAGCTTCTGCGATTAAATTATGTCCACATCCATGACCAATACCTGGTAATGCATCATATTCACAGCAAATTCCAATAGTAACGCCTTGTTTCTTATTCCCAAACTCTGCAACAAATGAAGTTTCCAAGGGTGATTCAGTTTTCACAGAAAAACCATTTTGTGATAAAAAACTTGTTAATAACTTGTGTGCCTTGAATTCCTTTAAAGCAAGTTCAGGATTTTTCCAAATTTGAAAGCTCAAGTTCTGCAGTTCATTCTTACGATTGTTGATTGCATTACATGCAACTTGTTTCAATTCCTCTGTTGTCACAGCCATTGAAATACATTTCTCATATCACCTAAAATTATCAGAAAAAAATTGTTTCTTGAGATTTAACATGAAAAACATACTGTTGACAGAACCCTCAAAATTTCAATATTTAACAAAAGCACAGTTAACACTTAGTTACGTCACATCTGCTTTCCTTATTGAATTTATGTTTCAAACTGATATAAGTTACAGATAACTGACATAAGTTTCAAACTCAGCTTACAAACTCTCTACATGTTGTTAAAATCACACCACTCATAACGCCACGGTGGTCTAATGGTTAGCGAGCTTGACTCGTGGTCATACGTTTGGAGGTTCAAATCCAACTCAGGTCAATTTCTTTTTATATTTTAGCAAGTTTAAATTAAATTCAAATATTTTACACTTGAAGAAGAACATGTAGGCATCAAATGAGAAAAACAAAATTAAGAAAAGAGTTCAAGGATAAAAGGAATGTAAAAGAGAAAGAAACCTCCATTTTAACCAAAGTCTCTGGTTTGAGATCAACAATGGCTGTTTTCACTCAGCATTTCCTCAGCATTCCCTTAAGTGTCATATTTAGCTCTTGTAACTCTAAGAGAATCATCCACAACCCTTATTTAAAGAAACACTTCAAAACTACCCTATTTGTCTATGGAAGAAAACATTTGATAATTCATTTCATGAAAGATAATTACTTTGCGCGACAAAATAATTGCAGCGTGTATGAACTTAATTACAGTGAGTGTTAAACAAAGGTTACGTGTGCTTAAGGATAGTGGAAACCCATATTAAAATTTTTGTTTGAAAAACGTTTTTTTGAGTCTTTTAATTCAATTTTTAATGTACAATTCAATTCGGAAATCAAATATATAATATTTAGCATATTTTTCAGGTAATTAAAGAAAATAAAAAAACTGAAAAATGTTTGTTTACACAAGATAATAGATCTTTCTGAGACATAATAGGTTATGTCTCTTTAACTAATCAATTATTCATAGCTCCCTTCATTAGAGTTTTTCATTACATTGCCTTTATTTGCTTTTCAGATTTTAAAAGACATTTTTTGTTTACATAAGAGATTAACAATGAAGAAACGGAATTGCATTTATCTCAAGAACAAATTTTGCCTTGATGCCTCATCTTTGAAAGTTTCCTTTCCGCCTACGGAACAAGATATTATCATGCAATTTTTTTGCATTTGGTTCAGTAGCAGCCCTTTTAATTTAGCTTGGCATACGGCATTGCTGACGCAAAAGCCGAGCTAATTTCACTTAAGGTCGGTCTTACTATGTCCACCTGTTTAATGTGTATGGTTGGCATGTTGAGTAATTGATATAACAAGGTCGGCAAAGCCAACGTAAACGAAAGCATTTACAACATAAACGGGGAATTCCCAACATACGTTAATTAATTAAAGTGAAGATCATGTATTGACGTCATTTGAATTAAAAGACCATTCGTGTAAAATGAAGGAAAAAAACATTTTTTTAAAAATAGATATTGAAACACAAATATTTGTTTACAAAAAGACAAGACAACTGGTGTGTTCTTTTTAAGTTTTTTTAAAAGACCTCAATGTTTTCAAACACAAAATGATAAACAGAAACTTCCTTTTTGTTACGCGTATACAAGGCATTTAATGGGAGAGTCTGTTGTATTTAGAGATCGAAAAAATTCTTATGCCGACCTACAGAGTCGCTCCAAACAGCATGCCAACCGAAAAATTTACATGGGATTAAAAGGGCTGAGTAGGCTATGTGATCGCTCTGTGATGGAGAGTTAAACAAAAAAGTTGGGTGTTTTTATGTTATAGTGAATAAAAGCCCTTTTATCTTTTGAACAGAAAGCTTTAAAGAAAAACTGAGGCAACCTTTTTTCGGCAAGTGTGTGAGGGTCTCTATAATGCTATTTGTTTTAGAAAAAAGTGAGCGCTAGGCGAAATGGAACCTTTTATAGTGAAGCTTAGCAGAATTTAAATATTTAGGAAAAAATCACATTCAGCATATTTTTTGAAATATATTTTTATATAATCAGAAAGGTCTCCTTACAAGGTTTCAGAAAATGTATAACATTAATATGAATAAAAAAAACACATTAAAAATTATTGGCAAAAAACAAAAAGCCTTTTCAAGGGGTTTCTACTATCCTTAAACAAAAGATCTATTGCAATGCATAGCAAAATTTGGGACTCATGTGAACACAAAAGAAAATCAATTATTATGTGTTAACATTAGCTCAAGGTATAACATGCGTGTCTCTCGCGTGTACATGCATAGTTACTTTTTGGTGGTACTGTAGCATGAGCTTTTCACCCTGTTCCTGAATGCTAGAAAAGTTTGGGTGTGAGTTTTTTGAGGTATACTCTTGTATCAACCGATTACATGAGTAAACTTTTTCACCAGCTGAATTCATTGCACGGCCACATTTTTCATTAATGAAAGGCCTGCTAAAATGTGTGAGGTCAAAGTTCAACTTGATCCCTATCTATAATGGCAGCATAACCCAAAATTGTCTATTTTACAAATTGAATCTTGAAAATTGTTATTTCAATAGTGGGTTCATCAAGCAACCCATCCTGTCACCTGTCATAGATTTAAGGAGTTGTTGCAAATGTAGGAAAAACGATATATTGATTCAGGGTGACCACTCAAAATTTTAGACTAAATTTGAGGACTTTTCCAGGAGCCATCATGATTCTCAGCAGTAATAAACATCAGCTCATACATGCGTAATGCTATGCATAGAACAGCGTAATGCTATGTATAGTTCGGCCCTTGCTACTACACAATGAAAATATTATTGCTCTCAGATGCTGCATGCTGTCCATGCCTATGTTTTTTGACACGTGTGAAGTAAAACATGGATCTGTAAACTCCAACCTATTGTCCTGTCTGAAACTTGAAACCTAATACCATCTTAAATACTTAACGGAAGTCTTCTGTCTATCACTATGTCAGACTGGAAATTTCATGAAGAGTTGTTGGAATATTGACACTGTTTTTAATTTGGTAATTAAAATTTATTTTTGAAATAAGTTATATAACGTAAATTTTAATGCAATAAAGTACACATTTTGTTGGATCATCATTTTACTTTTGAGGCATTTTAATTCTTCTGATGCTGTGTAAAATTTGCAACTTCAATTCAGTTTTCTACAAAGAATATACTAAGAGAAAATAGGCTGTTCTCTACATTAGGGTTATAAGTAAACTTTGGTGTGTTGACATGCGCAGATTTTGATACATGTTTTTTATTTCTTTAAAGCAGATGCTTTAAAATAAAGCTTTACAAATTCAAGTGCAATCTGATTAGAAGTTAGAGATTATTACATATATTAGTGGATGGGCTAAATGGCAATGTTTTTTTAACCCTACCATGAGAACTGCAAAGAACTTGTTAGCAGTTTTTTGGGGGGATTTGTTGGGCAAAACATGCACAGGACAAGTTAGATTTAAATGTTCTAGCCAACTGTAGTTAAATAACCGTTGAGAATTTTTTTCTCTTGGAAATTATATTATAACCCATTTTCAGCTTCAAAACATCTCATTATACTCAGTGACAGTATCCAAACATCACCTCATTCCCTCTGCTCTGATGTTCCAATTCTATATTTAAGCCTGGAATGTATGTAGAGAGCAGCAAAAGAAATAATCAGGTATAGTGAGAGAATTTTATCAAAGTAATTTAACGTTTCCATCTAACATGACCGAGTAGTAAGCAACTGCTGAAAATTAGATTTACCTTTTTCAATGTGATCATCAAACTGGCGCTTTTTGTGTGGTTTCAAGATGGAGATCGTGACGATGTCATATGAATCCCGCTGTCAACTTAGCCTGAATACGAGTCCTAGGCGGACTCAAAAATGACGTAATGGTTAAACCATAAACCAAATAAAAAATATTTGAGCATAATTTCAGACTGATCTAATTAGAATCAAAATGACTTTTAGAAATGCGCTAGAAAAACTAAGACGCTAAACAAAATTTTGATTTTTTGATTATTTTCTGCTTATTTCCCTTGGAAACTTTCTCGATCTTTGCTTAAAGTCATGATTTTATTCATTTTGTTCGGCTCCGTCAAAATGGAAATTTAGCCTGGAAATTGTAAATTGGTGGCGTTCGTTAGTTGGCGTCGGCCTAGTGTCAAAATGCCGAACGAAGGAACGCCGGAATGGCGGAATAGCTATTCCGGCCGGAACAGCTGTTCCGTCAGATAAAAATATTTTTGGCTATTTCAAAAATAATGATTTAAAGTGATAATAATTTATGATTTATAGCCTATTTGGAGACTTGACCTGGCATTTTTTTAGTCATTAATTAGAAAAGTGCGTCTATATTCTATTAGTCTATTAGTTTACCATCATCCAACCTCATGATTATCACGCCCTTAATGTTTATCATTAAGTTTGGAATTCCATTTACCATATCAAAAACAAAGCCAACTTATAAAAGCCTCTCTCTCTTTAAACCAAAATATTTCAGTTTGGCACGTAAGTGCGGAATAATCCGGCGGAATGCCCGCGAAATTTTGTCAGCAATGCCGTCCTGAAAAGGTTATGAAAATGCCGATATAACATTTTCCAATCAAGCGTGTGATAGAGAAAAAGTTAAATTGCTGTGTTAATCATGTTTTAAAAGTCTTTTTTCAAACTTTGTTCTCAGTTAACAAGACAATAGTAGATTTAAAATCGTGTAATTTACGTCAATAAATTGTCGGCAGTACTGATCAATTTAGGTCGTCAATCTTTTGCCGTTTGAACCAAAACTTGGTCGGCAGAAAGGTTGGCAGTTGTTCCTGAATTCCGAGGACTGAATCAGTGAATATGAATAAATTTCTTTGAGGAAAGGAGCACCAACAATTTTTCTTTTGGTAACAAATTCAATTATTTTATTTCATTCCAGTGTCAAAAAATTCAACTCTAAGTCGAAAGTTTTAGAAGAATAATCAATTTGATTTTAACAAAATATTCTAAAGTAAAGGTTATTGAAAGTATAACAAGAGTTAAAACGTGTTAAAGTTATTTCAAATAACATTTACAATATTAAGATTTTGTAAGATAATATTAAAAAAACAAGTATTTTTGTCAGACGGAACAGTTGTTCCCGGGCCGGAATAGCTATTCCGCCATTCCGTCGCTCCGTCGTTCGGCTTTTTGACACTAGCCGTTGGCGTCTTCTATTCGGCATTCGGCATTCACCTTTACCGCCCAAATGCACGTGCTGGAAATTCTGGAAGGCCGTTGATGAAGAATAGATCCATTCTCAAGATATATATTTGGTTAGGTTATTTTTAAAGGCCAGCATACTTTTCAACGAGTTTTCATTTTGTACCCAGTGATAACAGTGTCGATCGAAAAGGTTCGAAAATGAAGGTGTCTCATTATTATAGATTTTAGATGGATCTGTTTGTTTACATGACTTTTAGCTCTAATTAGAATCCGATGTCAAACTTGCAGCTCCCATACATAGAAGTTCGCTTTTCTTTAATGCTTTGCTTTAAGTGTGTTGGAGCCCATAAAAATGGCAGGCAATAATAACTAAGTGACTGTTTTCCAGGTTATAAGAGAGGCCCCTGTGTATGTCCCTTGTTGACTGAACTTAGGATCGATGGAAAGAAATATATAAATAACAATCTCTGACTCTGCCCATACAAAAAATTTCTGATGGGTCAAACTTTTATACGCATGACATTATCAAGAGATTTTTGACTTACAATGGTGTAGTGAATTATTCACTGACTGACAGAACAAGGAAGGCCCTGGTATATGGTATCAATATATTGCCTAAATGAAATTTATTGATTCCTAGAGTATATTTACTATTTTGCTATCCATTGCAGCTGAAACACATCTTGACAAGCTACACCCACTTTTTTTGCATGATATATGGATTTTTTGCCAACCCAAATATTACAAACACTGAGTGTGTCTGGGCATGTTTGGGTGTATTTTTATGGTTCGAATATTTTGCTCTTGGGGAGCAGCTCACAAGTCGAGTTTTATTTTAAAATTTGTAATTATTAATTAATTTTCTTTATCTGTCATCTGTTGTATTATTATCTCAGAAAGCCATCCCGCATTAAAAACGCAATATATTTATCAATAATTACGGAATTGTGTCCATTAAATATGTTAGGCAGCCTTTTTTATCTCACGAAATTCCGAATGTAAAAAGAAAACAACTTCGATTGAGCTATTAGTTTTTTAGCAGCACCTGGTCTCGTTTATTTTATGTTTAACATTGTTAAAAGATCAGCAATTTAGTTGGGGACAGCGTTCACTTTCGTTTTTGTTTTCGTTTTCTTTCAACAAAATGTTGAGTTCGTTTTCAGGTTCCACTTTTAACGTTGCTGGAACCAAGAGGGGAAATAATTGCAATATGGCTTCCTCACAGTTCGTCGATAAAGCGGCGAAAAAGATTGGGAAGTAAGTAATTCCGGAAAACAGAAAATGCCTGGAACAATTTCGGGCGGTGTACGGGCATTTTCTAATTTCTAATTCTGGGGGTTGCGCATGGTCCTACCCAAATGTAACCTTTTAGATTCCACTGAATTTTCTAAATAAGTTAATGCATGAACTGATGAAGAGTGGACGTGTTTGAAGTGCAACACTGAAATGTTTCCATTTGCACCCAACGTAGATTGTTTTGATACCATTCAGGAATTTTGTACCAACATGAAAGCCAAATTTTTTTATCCCACTGTGGAAGGAGACAACATTGAATCTGAACCTTTTATGATAACAGACTGAAATGTTACTGTTAACTTTTGATACTTTTTTATCTTCCAACAAGATTAATTCTACCTTTTATTTGTTTCATTTGAATGTTTGCTCTCTCAATAAAAATCTTGACCAACTCTCTCATCTCCTTGACACCATAGAAATAAATTTCGATACTCTAGCTATTTTAGTGAAACAAGACTAAGTAGCGAGGGAAATATTCCTTCAATTCTTTTTCAGCCAGCAAAGCAGGGGGCGACAGCAATTTATGTGAAAAATTCCCTAAGTTTCTTTAGACACACAGACCTTTCATCTAATTTTTCTTGCAATCAGAATCTAGAATCAACTTTTATTGAAATCCAAAACAGTTGAATGTCATTATCGTTGTATCTATAAACACCCAAATATGCCAATAAATGAATTTAATACTTTGTATCTTAATTTTTTTTTAGATTTAATCTGTAAAGAAAACAAAAAAATTGTAATTATGGGTGACCTTAATAAGACTTATTAAAGTATGAAGCTGATAACAACATTGACAAATGTTTAGATGAAATTTATTCAAATTCTTTACAACCTAAAATTAACCTTCCTACACAAATAACTGCAACATCAAAACACTCATAGATAATGTATTCACAAAAAGAATTTCAGGAATTAGGGTAACTGCTATATCTGACTATATACCCTAATTTTTTTAATAATCATGTAAATAAGTCACAAAATGTAAAATAGTATCTCTACTACTCTTACTTAAAGCAGCTATGGATCCATTTGCTAATTTTATCCAATCTTTATGATTTATCTCTTACCACAGGTGTCTATCCTAAATCTCTTAAAACCTCTTAAATGTAATATCTATATTCGAAAATAAAGGGTCACCCCTAGAAACTAATAATTACAGACCTGTTTCTCTCCTTAGTATCATAGATAAAATTTTGAAAAACTGGTAGAAAATTGCATTGTATCATTCTTAATTGATCGTATTGTTTGTTTTATTGGTCTATAATTGTTTCTTAATTGTATAATATATACCTTTATCTTCTTACGTTTTACTAGAAATAATGAATTTTTAATCTGACGATGAGCTCTTGTTAGTGAGGTTGAATATATAGTGTTCAAAATGTTGAAGCTTCTAGTAATTCTTTACATTATCAAGCTGTATGCTCCAAGGGTAAGGGTTAAGGGCTGTTATGGTCTCAACACCAATATGAGAATTTCCATCCATTCTAATTGAGCATTTGAAAAATATGTGATAGTTAACTGATAAAAAAGAAAACTACAATCAGCATTCTGGCTTATCTTGGGATTACTTACTCAGGCGAGTTACGGCCAGTCCAAAAGTTATTGTAACATTTGCGCACCAATTCCACTCATCAAACCAATTTGATATATAGCTTAAAAGAAGCATCATACTTAGGGGATCTCAGAAAAAGCTGTGACATGTTGAAAAATTGTGCCTAGCTTGAGTAATTAACGAAAAACCTGTTTGTGACGTCACTTTTTATGACGTCATAAATATTAAAATCCTAATAACTTAATAACCACAAATATGAAAGAAACCAAACTTCGCTCAAAAATGTATCTGGACATAAAGATTGTAAATGATGAAAAATCTTTTGATAAATTTGATGATGTCAGCATATATTTAAAAAAAACGATATTTTTTGAATATTTGATGATGTCATCAAAAATTATTAAATTTTTTTGTAAAAATTTAATTTAAATGCTAAACTACATCTTTGTGTGAAATTTGGTGTCTTGAATATAAATAGATAGATAGTTATTAACATTTTAATATTTATGACGTCATAAAAAGTGACGTCACAAACCAGTTTTTCGTTAATTACTCAAGCTAGGCACAATTTTTCAACTTGTCACAGCATTTTCTGAGATCACCGAAGTAAGACCCTTCTTTTAAGCTATATATCAAGTTAGTTGGAAGAGTGGAATTGGTGCGCAAATGTTACGGTAACTTTTGGACTGGCCGTAACTCGCCTGAGTAGTTTAGTAGTTAATATGTGACCTTCCAAGTGATTTGGAGTACATAGATTTTGACCGTTATGTGTATCAGTCATCTTTTTTATCGGTCAAATACCGGTCAAATTTAGCTATTGAACGTTCAAGCAAAAAAAATTATCAGTCACTTATCGGTCAACCGTTACTACGCAGCTTGGGATAAAATATGACTGATATTTGACCATGACTGATAAAAAGGGTTAGTGTCTATGGGTGTCTATTTTTGACCGTTCAATACTCTGATGAAGCGAACAGTTGTTTATCGGTTCATTTTATTTTTTGAACGGTCAAATTTATATTTACATCGGTCAATGAACTGTCAAATGAACCGATACTTTATCAGCCAAAAGTTATGTAATCCAAATCGCTTGGAAGGTCACATATTAGCTACTACATAGGGAGTACATCACTTTGCTCAAAGCAAGTTGCTAGATTGAGTGACCTTTCCCCGGGAGAACATTTTTCTGGTTTTGCACCAGGATGTAGTTTTTTCTTTTTCAGCACACCATAAGGTTTTCCGGCAAATTATTTTATTTTCACAAGAAACCATGACATAATGTTCTACTATATCGCTGTTTAAACTAATAAATCACCAGCTATGACAGAATTTATGTGCAACAAGGGAGGTTTATTTTATTATTTACATTGTTGAAGCCACTGACTTGAAGGGAAACTTGCATAGGGCAGGAGGAAGTGAGGTTATCATTTGTGTCACTCCACAGGAAAAGGGGGGGGGGGGGCTTGAATTATTTTACCGGTGAAATTACTGGTATGTTCACTGTATTTGTATTAAAATTTTCGATTTACTGGTAATTTACCAGAAGTACTGGTAAATTTACCAGTAAACAAACTAATTACCAGTAATTTCGAACCCCCTTTTCCTGTGGAACATCACCTTTACAGTTTGTATGGGATAATGGGATAGTGGCTTTTACAATGTCCATATAGTCAGTCACTCAATTGAAGATTGTCAATAAACTTGGTCACTTGATCAGAGTGCCGTGAAAAAGAATACAATCCCCTGATTGGGTTACTGGTCATTCGATTAAGTGATTTCTCCGATCAAGTTCAAGTCACCTAATCAGGGTAAGGTACTGTACTGATAGGTATATGTATGGGAGTTTGTTACATGTCTTATTGTCACACTTTACGTTTTGGAGGGTGGCTGGGCTGGGTAAGACTTATATCAAATGGATGTTTTGTGTGACCACATGAATATGGACGCTGTCCCTAAATACTGATAATTGGTATAGCTTCCTTGAGGGTCTCAGCCCCCTTTAGAAAATTTGATTCTCCAGGTTTCTAAACGCCCCCCCCCCCCCCCCCCCCAAAATTTAAAAAA